>VZTO01009874.1:0-21007 GCA_013400615.1 Syrrhaptes paradoxus
GGGGGGGGGAAATCTAGCACTTCAGTTAAATTATATTGAAAATATTAGCTTGAAGTGGTCCTGGTTTTGCCAAGAAATACAGGCTCCAGCTAGCTGACACTTAAAACACTGATTGGTAAACGTTTGGATGTTGGATGCTATGGGAGGAAGGATGAGTCAACTTATTTTCTTATCCACTTTTCCAAAACATTTACCATATGGCTAGTGATGGGGAAAAGTTCGTGGGTTATATGAATCTTCTAAGCAGCTACAGAGGAGAAGACCCATCTCATATAATTGCAAGCAAATTATTTTTTGGCAATGTTTTCCTTTTGTATGTTTGGGGGGGTTCATTCCATTCTCTCTTCCCCTTTTCTGTTTTGATACACAGGAGGAGAAATAAAGGGCAAGGAAAATAACACATCTTGAAAAAATGAAACATTTTAAAAGCTTTCCATGGAAAAAATGTCTTTTTCATCTTGCTGTAAGTAAGGGACTGAGCTGGTATGAAGTTGGTTCATCCTTGCTTTACTTAGAATCCCTGTCATGGGATGAGGAGCTAATGACTCTTCTTTACCTATTGAGATAGCGGCATATCCTATTTCCTTGCGTCTGTTGTACCGCTAGGGCAGAAGGGAATGAGAGAGGATGGGATAATCTCTTGGAAGGCAGCATTTAACACCTGTCTGGTAGGAGATAATTGCTGCATTCCTGAGGGATTAGTGCGGTGGAATTTTATTACAGTGCAGTGAAACTGTACCCAGTTATCTCTCACCAGATGGAGGTCAGACTGTTTTGTCGCAGAAGACACAAAGCACAGAATGAAAGATGCATGAATAGAGCATGTTTGTGCAGATGAAATGTGGTTTGTGCCATCCTCTCTGCTTCAAAACTGGATAGAGATTTTTCTCACTGCTGTCCTAGTTCAAAACTGTCTGAGGAGCTCTTGGGAATGACTAAAGCAGTGTCTGTATTGCAGTCAGAGGAGTGATTGTACAGGAGGCACAGCTATCTGTCATCTAGCCTGCAGTGTTTCATAGCAGCGTGGTTTTGGATAGGCAGCCCAAAAAAGCAACCTCAATCAGAAGGCTGGGTCGCTGTGCTTGTGTTGCTTTCCACTGAGCAAGCAAGTTAAAGATAGCTTGGGAAACATCTGTGGCTCCTCTGGCCAGTTGCTGCTGACATCCCTGGGAATTTTGATATAGTGAGCTATAGACCGGTGTACCTGAGCCACTTGGGAAAAATGGCTTTTCATCATCTGCTCCCAAAGCAGTATCCTGGCTGTCTCTCTTCTGCTATGTACACATAGCTTGGCATTTCTCCACTGCCTGTCCTACTTTTCAGTGGTATCATTTAATGTGTATTGATCCTTGTGATTTACAAACAAGCATCGTTTTCAAATGCATACCAAGAAATTAGAGCTTTCCAATAAGAAGGAAAGCCCCTTAGCATCTGATGCTATAAATTAACAGGTGTGTTTGCATTTTCAGTAATTGTATTATGCCTATAAATGGATCCTCAGCGTGGAGTTTGAATTAGGTTAGATAATATACTCAGAAACAAATAAAACATGCAAAAGTGAAAGGAAAAGTAGATTAAAATTTAGCAAAGCCAAATTCAGGAATTGGCATATACTCTGTAGCTCACAAATATGCTCTGCTGGTCACTCTGAATGCCAGTTCTTTGCATCAGCTGGAAAAACAAGTTGATAGCTTCCTAATGCTACAGTTTGTTTTTTATTTGACTCTCTCCTGCGCATGGATTATAAAATATTGCAATGCTTTTTCTGTAAGCCTGAACATAAAGTGCATCATTTGTTACTATACAGAACATAGGATTTGAGTCTCCCAGGGAATGCTGAGCCCTTAGTCTGATTATTTAATCATACTGATATAAAGGGAAATATTTTGTTGTTTTACCCTCTGCCCTGTAATATCTTTGTTTTAAATTTGAGGATCCAAAATGAGAAACTACTTAAAGCCTTGCTTTGCAGTTCACATATTGTGCTGGAATGCTGCTCGAGCAACAAAAGATTTTATTTTTGACACTTAGTTTGCAGTACAGAACTCTTTTAATAATAGACTTGATTTCATCTACTTAATGACCTTCACTACATATAACAGTCTGACAACTGAAACTTCCTGGGAGGTTTGTGATGGGTGCAGAATTCCAGGGGAGAGGAAAAATTGTTTACTAGTTTTCTGAAGAATAAACCCAGAGTAACACAGTACATGGTGTGCAGGATTTTAATTTAGCAATGAATGAAAACTTCAGTAAGATTTACAATTTCCATTGCAGCTGTGTGACCACTGCCAATACAGAGCACTACTAGCACTGTGTAAGAGTAGTGTTCTATGCCTGCTAAAAGAAGCACAGGATTTAAACTTCCACATTAATTGGTCCTCCAAGGAGCAGGGAGGTGGTCTTTATGATCCTTATAGGTCCCTTCCAACTAGAGGTACTCTATGGTGCTGACTGGCTAATTGCAATGGAAGAAGACAGCGTAGTTTTGTGGAATTTATCCTGAACTTGATCTGCTGTTTATTTTTCATTATGCACGGACTTGTATCATTTTATAGTGATCCTTGTTGAATGAAGTTATGGCCTCTGAAACATAACTGAAAGTCTGAACACAGATCTCGTTCTATAATAACATCTCAAGTTGAAAAATCCTTGGATGTATTGGGTTATATATACATGTATCATTTCTAATCCCATCTCTCCTGGTTTTGGCTGGGTTAACTTTCTTTGTAGTAGCTAGTAAGCGACTGTTTTGGATTTCTGCTGAGGAAAAGCTGATCACTGATGTTTATAGCTGCTGCCAGGACAGTCAAGGACTCTTCAGCTTCTCTGCTGTGCCAGTCTCTGCAGGGACAGGAGAAGCTGGGAGGGAGCACAGCCTCAGTTACTGGCCCAGGATTCAATCGTGGGTTTAGGATTGAGGCCCAAATTGTCCATTCCATACCATGCACATTGTGCCCAGTATATAGATGAGGATCTCNAGCCTCAGGAGCGGGGACAGGGAGCAAGCAGCTGTGTGGTGTTTGACTCCCAGACAGGTTCAAAACCACAACACCATCTCAAAAGAAATCACAAATAATTATTGAAAATGTCTTGGGAATAATAATTCTAAATCATCCTCATCCTGGGATCCTTTGAAAGTAGTCTTCCATCTTCCTGGTGTGTTGGGAATTGCCTCTTGTTTAGCAGGCAAGATATGTCGCAACCCAACATTACCATCATGGCCTGAAAAACACCTGATATTAGAATAAAGATTTAATCACAGTGGGGAGGTGAAAAGTGAACTGTTTATGTTCCACTTGCTTTCCTGTCACACAGTGTGAATGGTGTTAATAGAGAGGGGACCATAACTACCGAAGGTGTGTTCAGCTAATGTGTCCTACTTTGCATTTGTAATGGGCAAATAATGTGCGATAAAAATTGCTTATTGCATCATGGCTAAATATAGCTTCTTTAATCTCGCTAGCTTAGTTTCCCATTATCACATGGGCATAAATGAAAGAAGGTCTTATGTGTTTACATGCTTTGAATATGTTGGCTTGTTGGCTTTTTTTTTTTTTTTCTAAAAAAAAAGAAAGCTCCCTTCTATCATGTTGGAAACATTCAGCAGTGACACTAATTTCCTGTGAAACCAAATGATCAGAAAATAGTGAATGATCTAGTAATCAGAATCAGCAAGTGGAGTTTGATTCATTTGCCTGTAGAGTGCTTGCCAACACTGTCATGTAGAGCTCACTGCTGTTCCAAGAGCCACTTGTGCTTATAATAATTAGAGTTCCAATGATCTGGAACTGCTTGATTCAGCTAAAGTTTTGGCAGGTGGTTGACACACTGAAGCATATTTAAACACTGTGCTAGCCTTGAAATGTGACTTGAAATTATTTGCGTGCCTGTAATACTGTTAGTGTCATTTAAAAAAAAAAAAAGTAGTGAATCTATCAGTTATGGATGTGTAGTTATTTTATGTCACATAAAACACAGGAATTATGGATTTTGGGGAATATATGGATTGGGAAAGCTCAACTGGTTAGTTGCATTGAAAATTTTACCATTATAAATTGAATTGTTTAGCTATTTATTTTGATGTATGACAACTCACGAACTCTTAGGACTCTTAGTAAGCCTTCGTAACTGGAATTGTGCCTGATGAGCAGGTCTAGATGTGCAATTACCAGAAAATGAAGGAAATGCATATACTTCCTCTTCTAAAATAAGTTTATAATAAATTAAAAGCTCATAATAATTCATTTAATTTTTGAACCTTCTCAAATTTGCAAAGCCTTGTTCATAGAAAGTTTGCCACCAGATGTCAGTTAAGACCTAAGGAGTTACAGTTTCCCTAGGCTGCTAAACCCGGTTCCAAACAAATGCTGGTAGACTTTTCAGAATTATTTCTTACCTGAACATTGGAATATATTTTAGCTGAAGTACAGGATAGCGCACTTTTTCACATGATCACTGACCATTCAGTTAGTGCTCTGCCGCTGTGCCTGTGGAAGGTTGTCTAACACAAGCTTTGAGGATTTGTTTGATCTTTTGCTATTTTTTTTGGTGCTAATTTGGGGGAAAGATGAATGCAGAGCTACTGTTCTTGATGTGCTCCTCAGAACCTACCAAAGTTTTACCTAGGGAAGTTAGTTAGGCTCTGACCATGATGAATTTCACATATAGTCTAGGAGTTTAATAGATATGAGCTCACTATCTGCTCAAAATTCCTGGAAATTTGTGTTCGGATAATACTCTTTGGGCTCTTTGTGTTCAATGTCTATATTCCAGGGTTAGTGAAACGTTGGTTACACAGGAAACTGATGTGATGAGCTCAAGTGCAACAAAGCGTATTTCTTTAGGATGGAAATGTCCATACCTGCTATGGAGTAGTGGGCATAAGACACAGAAAGCAAAGGCAGCAGTTGAAAAAGAACTGAGAAGAATTGAGGACTGATGGCTTTTTACTGACTGCTCACTGGCTCTTTTACTGTGATCATAAAGTTTCTTTTGTTATCACATGCAGTGCCTGCATAAAAATGGCTGCTAGCAGTTCCTATTGACTTCAGAATTGGTGTTTTCAGCCTTAAAGAATCTATCTCCCTCTTTGTAAAGTTTTGTACACCATTCCCTCTGATTAATTCTACTATGTCAGATCATGGCACTGTTTCATTTGCTGTCAACAGCCTTTTGTGATATGTTGTTTACTTGTCACAAGTTCTCTGGGGGTAGAACTCCAAGTGCTCTGCCTTTCTCATCTGATTCATTTATTAGCACCAGTAGACGCTTATTTAGGAGAACAATGGGCAGAGAAGAAAATGCAATAAGCTTGTCTTTCTTGCTTTTGGGTTTTTTTTAATGTTAGGGGTTTTGTTGGATTTTTTTTTGTTTTAAACTCTCAAAACTCAATATTAAGCAGAAATAAAAGCAACTCACATTACTACATTTACACCAACAAAAAAAAAAATTACAGGCTGTTTTTTGTAACAAATGTTGAACTGCTGAAAGCCAAAAAGCAGTGCAAATAAGAACTTGCTTTTGTCGACTAAAATATCAAAAGCCACATAATGTCTGCTTTGTGGACTGGTAATGTCCACACATATTTTATTAGGTACCAGTAGGAATGTTTCTTGGTTGTCAGGCTGTGGATTAACTGCAGAGGTTGGGTACAGAAATGCCAGTGCTGACTCTTTAGGAGCCAGTTTCCTTGGGAAGTACCACAGTGTGTTATTTGCCGTATAAACTTAGATGCTCAAGTCAGTGCTAACGTGAGAATCACACTTGGCAGCAATGCTGGTCTTCTCATTTTTCCTCATTATGTCCTCCCGGCATGTCTTTCCACTAAAATTCTTGCATTGTTGGTATTTTCCCCTTGTCTAACCCTTTGTCCTAACCTTTCCCTCCCTCCCTGGCCTGGATAATAGAGAGCTGACAGAGATGTGAAGTTAACTACAGTAACGGCTGTGAAGTACTTACAGCTGCTATTGTGACAGTGTGTAAGTACCTGAGAGCGATGAGGAGATACACATAAGCACAAGACCTCATGACATACATGCTTATTCTTGGTATCAGTAACATCTAAGCTTCATTCTTTACAAAACCTGGTTGGATAGCACAGTAGTTTTCCCAGTCTTTTATCCATTCTGACTCTAGTAGTTTCTGAAAAAAAATCGCTCTGTCAGTGTCATACTCCCAAAGGAAGAAAATGTAAATCATGTTTCAGTCTTTCCAGTAATAACATAAAAGTTGGCTAGTAAAAGCCTGAAATGAAGTTTGGAAATGGATTCTCTGATGTGCTTGATGATTTTTGTGTACGTAAACGTCAGGTTTCGCCTTACACAAACTGATTTGTAATTTTGCAAATTGCGCATCAATGGGCTTTCCAGTGGGCAGAAGAAGGGATGAAATATTATATTCTGCAGTCATTAATCTCAACTTTAATATTCGAACGTGGATGCATGCAAGGCATTCCATGCACTCGGTGCAACAAAACTGAAAGTGAAATCTGCATGTAGAAAGCTGCACTTGCACAAAGAGTCTGAACCAAATCTCCTTGAATATTCAGCCCCTAATGTGTAACATTTAATCACTAAATACTGAGTTTAAATAGAGCTCTTTGGATGATGATGATGAAATGATTAATAAAGTGGTCTGAAATGTAGTTCAGAGCCTCTCTCTAGGGAGTCTCGCTTTGCCAATTTTGGCAAGATGGCCTCCTACAGCAACAGAATCAGAAATGCCAATTGTAATTGAAGTCTTTAATTACACTTCCTGCTTTTTTTCAAGGTAACAAGCGTTTGAGGTTTTTTTTTTTCCTCTTCTTTGAATTTCAGTAATGCTGAAAATGTGTATAGGCTTCCTGTGAGCCCTTGGTTTTCTGGAAATAATAATAACAGATTAATACAAAGAAAAAATGAGTCCCTTCCAGAAATAACCGCAGTGTTTTGCAAGCCTTTTCAAAGTCCTGTCAGACCTTGTCAAGCATGCTACAAGCTTACTTAAATATAATCTTAAAATTTCACTTCATGTTAAAGGAAGATTTGAGCAAGTTGAATAGTGCATCTGAAAAGAACAGTATGAGCACAGGCTCTTCAACCCTCACAGCTTGAACCATGTCTTAAGTCATAAATCATGAAGAAAGGGCAGAAGGAGACAAAAACAGCTAAGCCAGTTCTTAGCGAGACAATTTCTTCACTTCTTGTGAAAGGTTAACACCACCATCATCCTTGTCAACACAAAGGAACACAAAAGGGCCACTGGAAGGACAGGTGATGTTACCAGGAATGGACCAGAAGAATGGAGAAAATAACTCCTGCTGTGCATCAAGAAAGCATCGCAATCTGGTGACCAGATGTGAGTGTACACTGCTTTTAGTGCTGCCTGCAGACAGTAGAACCCTGTCTGGTGGCCTGGTATCTAGACTATGCTTTGCTGCAATTAGCAGTAATGTCATGTTTAAACCAAATCATTCTGATGAAGCTATTTGGGATATATGCAGCCCTGGAGTAAAAATAGTACAGTAAAAAGCAAAAGATATCTCCCCAAATTGTTTTTCCTCCTGTTGCCCGTTTAAGCAATATGCAGTTAAATTACGTTAGTTACAGATGGTTGCTTTTTACAGTGACATTTTTTGCACATCTAACCACTTTTTTTAATGTCCTAATGATTTGAAAAGGTCAGTGGGGAAAAAATAAACCAAGTTGTAGTTTTGACATTGAGTAGACATTCAATATTGAACATTTTTTCCTCAATGGACCATCAGCTGGCTTGATGGATGTCAGTGGTGCTCACACGTTCACCTGCTTGATGGACTGCAACAAGGACCAGACTGGCCTTTGCTCTGGTCTGACCTGCAAGTTGCATCCTTTTTGTGTTTTGTTTGTTTGTTTGTTTTCTTTGTGTAGAACTGAAGAGGAAGAAAGCAGAAATAAGCCTTTGTTCTGACCTTGCTTTCCTTATTTTCTCCTGGTGGGCACAAGGTGCCCCAGGATCTCTCCCCTTTGGAGACATCTGCCATATCTTGTCTTTGCTGGTGGATTTGCTGGTGTTCATATGTAGTTGGTCTTCTTTCAGAAATGCTTCTGGTCACACTGTTTCTTCTGGAGATGAATACAATTCAGTACTGGCATTACTGAGTACAGACCACAACATTGATGTCTTGCTGCTGTGATGACTAGCCTTTCCGATGGGTTTAGTTCTACCTTTCCTACTGAAATAGAGCAAGCAAGGCTGAGGTTTTGGCCTGAAGACCTGCTGTTTGACACCTCTTACATTTTATTTTTAAATACAGTTTATTATTATGCTAGATGTCATTCTGACAGAGTGTTGGTACATAAAGCTGATGTATGTCTCCCTGAAGAACTGTTAACTTTTGTATATTGATTGGCCATGGCTTTCAAACTAAAGACCTGAATTGTTTCCTTAAGGAAATGCATTGAAAAGCATCGCTTGTCTTATGGTTTTGTTTGTTTGCAGTAAAGCTGATGGCAATATTTCTTATGCATAGCAGGAGCAAATTCTTCCTTCACATGTCTTTCCACCTCAGATGTTACAGCAGAAATCTCCTTCAGGCTGTGTTTGTCAACATCTCATCTCCTATTTTAGAAACAAAGTTGCCCAATTTTTAGAATGCATCAACACGGCAAGGACACTTTGGACACGGAGTATCTGTGAAAACATCTGGAGTTTCTAAAATTGCGTTCATTTTTTGGATGCATAAATTGTAGCTTAGCTTTTTAGAAAATCTTGTCTGGGCAACAGTGCTGACAATGTCAAATTCCATGTTTGAACACAATCAAAATGAGGCTCTATTAACTTTAGTCTAATGAAGTCAATAGCTCTCTTTTGCAGGAGATTTTAGAGATTCCTGTAAGTATATGCTAATTTTAAACATCTCATTAAAAAAATAAATTAGGAATTGCAATAAATTCTAAGTGTTCTTTTGCTTGATTTTCATAATGCAATTTTTTCTTTTAAAATATTTTTTTCATTTTCAAGTTACTTTTCCTATTTTATTCTTATTTTTCAAGAAACTGTCTTTGAAGTTATAAACAATTTTTTAGATAGAACATAAAATTGTTGATTTTTTTGATCACGGGGAGAAAAAGTGCAAATCCGTTTTCAAAAGGAACTTCTAGCATGGAGGAAAAATTAATTCTAGAGTCCTTAAGAGGCTTTTAAAACTTTTAAACTCTACCATGTTTGAAAACAATTGTGAAAAATTACTTAGTGTTTCTTTAAGTATGAATTTGTGCAACCAGCATTTTATCAGATGATCTGGAGAATATGGTTTATCTGGGGACTTCAAATATAAAATCGTTTCTATGCTTTTATTTTGAGCAGAATTCTAGCTTTTTATTTATTTAGTTTTTATGCATTGGTTTATGCCTTGGTTTTGGCTTCATTGAGCTGCCAAGTGCAGCAGAGGCCCTGGAGTGCTTTGTCTGTGTTGTGTTGGTCCTTGTTTTACAAAAACTGCCTCTTGCATGACAAAGATGACTTGGGTTAATGGAAATTCTGTCCCTGGAGAGGTGGCCATTGGAGAAAGTCTTTCTGTATTCTAAGCATATGTATTTGCTATGTATGACTTCATGTGGATAAACCACATCACCAACTTTAACATTTCCCCTGAAAAACCCTCTTTGCCTTCTCACCAGGGAAATAATTAGTGACCGCAGGGGGATGTGGTGATACCAGAAGTACTACGTACTGCAACAACTGTAAGCTTCCCCTTTCTTGTCCTCACTTCATTCTGCCAAAGGCTGATGCAGCGCTTCCATGTCAGCATCATCCTTGACATGCCTTGCTGCTGCTTCTGCAGCTGTGGGAGGGAGCGTGGGGTGGTTGGAAAGCCAAAGCCTGGAGGGGGGCACACAGTGCTGTCCTTGCTGTGCCATCGGTGGCCAGGTGCCCGTCAGGTGACTTGGCTCTGAATGGTGTTAATAAAATCTTCTCCTTTCTCTCTGGTACACATGTGCTACTATTTTGTGTGTGAGAACATTGCTTACCGCCCCTTTAACATCTAATAAGGATTTCCTGATTTTTCAAATAGGGATTTCCTTTGGAGATGAATTAAAACATAGCTGCCAGCTTCTTTCTTCCTTGATGATGCAGTAAAGAAATATTCATCAGACAGCAAAAGCTATTTTTATTTGCTTGTGTTCTCCTTTCCCTGGAGTTTGTTGTGCCTCTCTTGTGCTGCATACGTAATTATTCTTCAAACTGAGATGGAAAAACCAAGTTGATATAAGAAATTTTCTTCATGTGAACACAATACTCTGTCCCAAGGCAACAGTTACAGGTTCAGATTTAACTGCGACTTAATGGAAAAGGGGGAGAAAGAGTCTGTATGATGCAAGAGAAACTTACAATGCTGACTGCAAAAAATAAAGCTGTATAGCTACAGTGTTTTAGCTTTTTTTTCATATTTTTCCTAAAATCTTATAATCATACTTAACCTGAATGCTCAGATTCTTTCTCTGTAATGTCTCTGGAACATACAGTCTTTCCTAACCATCCTTGCAGCTAACATTCTCCAGAAGGTTCATATATAAGCTTCATCACTGTCCCTTTCTTTTCCCTTAGTGCTCATGCTCAAATCCACTCTCTTGCAGAGATCTTTTTCCTTATCTGCCCCTTGGAACGTGTCACTGCTCTCTTTATGTTCCTTCTTTGCCTCTTTCTTTATCACACCAAATCTCCCAGATTCACTTTGAAAGCTATTTGCAGCCTCTTTGCCTTAACCCTTATCTGAAGGCTGGTATCAAAAGTCAGCTCCCACATCTGATCAGCCTCAAATGCCAGCCCCATATCCCAGCTGTTAAATATTGTGAGCAAACAACTTTGTGCTTCTCCCTTATCTCCCTCATCCTTGGGAAAAGATTCCCATGCTCACAGCAAAGCCACATCTTGGTTCTCTTTCAAATTCCCCTTTTAAAACAAATTTATCTTCCGAAACTGTTTGGTTCCAATGCTTTCAATACTCCTGAGTGGTTAGCTGTTGCTGCTGAGACAGACCATTGGCATATGATGTGGATTTAGTACTGACGTGCTGTTTATTTCTGTTCCATTATCTGTCTAAATCTGTTTTCTCATGTGTTAGATTCTTGGCATTGGCCATCTTTTTCTTTTGTGTCTGTGTGGGCTCTGACTGGCCCCAAGCCATGCAGAAATGCAAATAACATATGCATGTAATACAGACAGAAAGGTTTATCCCCTTCATACTCTCCTTAAACTCATGTTACTTAAATATCTGTACCATTGGAGGGTAAGGATGTTCTTTGCATCATGAAATTTCTCATGTTTCTTATAGGGAGATGCTGAATTTCACTGTTTTGAGTACTAATTGCTTTTAGCTCCATTTGAAAACACTGGTACAGAACAATTCATCCGCACTGTGTTGGGAAGCTAAGTTTGAGCAGCTTTTCTTGGTTTTGCTTTGTTTATTTTTAGGGTGTACAGAGGCAGACAAACTGTTTGACAAGTACAGGGGTGAAAAAAGCTACCTCCTTCCTTGTGCCATCACTGGCCCTGTGGTTGCATGCAAATAATGGAAATGATCTGGCTGAACACTGATCCAGCAACAGCAACAAAAAAATAGCAACTGAAACACTCTGCTGCGGCTTGCCAGGAGGACGTGTGACCCTGGTGCAGGCATGGGATGGGGGGGATGCAGAGCAGCAGCCAGAAGGCAGGGGCTAGCTATCTCCCAGTGCCAGCCGTCCCCTGGATTACAGCTATCGTGGATTGCAGCTGCAGAGCAGAGTGCTAAAAACGAGAGAAAATGGAAACAGCAGAGCTACAATGAACAAAAATAGTGGGGTTATCGACTGGACGGTATATCCACCATTGCAGCTTTCCTACAGTCAAATCTAGCTGGAAATGCCCATTTTAGCATGTGATTGTCCCTTCTGTCTCTTTGACAGAGCAAGGTTACTTGAGAAAGAGCCCTATTGCCAAAGTTCATACATGTGTATGGTAAGAACACGTTCAGTACAGTGGGAGTTTTGATACCAAAAAGGTTATATGAGCAGGACTGCATTAATCTCAAATGGGAAACCATTTTAACAGACTAGCAACAACATTTCTGGGAGCTTGAGAAGGTGAAAAAAAGAGAATGTTTGAACAGAGATGATTGCAGCCTTTTTTATGTGAGAAATTGTGCTGTGGTTTTATTTATTTATTTAGGTTGCATATGTAGGTCATCCAAAACAAATCGTAAGTTAATGTTAAGTCTGTAAAAGTGGCTCAGCCTTGATAGGAAAAAGGTTGAGAACACTTCTGAAAAATTGAGAAAAGGTTTATTTTGACACTCTCTAAAATTTTTATTCTTTTGAATGACAGCTCCTGCAATATATTTTTTTAATGCAACTTTAACAACAGGAGAACAAAATCAATTCATATTTTAAACGGAATGGTGTTAGTTTGGAACTGGATGCTGTGAATTTGGAGGATAGTGGAAGAATTGTTGTTTGGCCTTCATTAGGGGATGAGTGTTTGTAGGGGAACGCTTCTGGAGCTGGATACAAACCCAGTGCCTTTCAGACCTGAGATGACCGTGAAGAAAAGGGAAGTTAGGGTGTCTCTGTGTAACTGTAGACCTAGAATAGATCTCAGAAGATCATCCTGTCTGTACTCTTTCCTCATCAAGGTCAAGTACACTTTCAAGATCTCTCAGACTCTGCAGCTTCCAGAGGCAGACTAAGTATATTGATTAGTCAGAGAAAGTGTCTTATTGCCTAATGTGACTTTTCCTTTTTTCCAGTTTAAATCTATCACTTTGTCATAGATGTGGATTGAACTCTTCTCTCCCCAACTTTTATGTATTTAAAGATCACTGTAAGTTTCCCCTTTTTTTATTTCTTCAGGATTCAGAGCCATGTTTTTCCTTTGAGGAAGGATGGGATGTATCTTTCAGAGCTCCGAGCCTCATTGGAGGTTCATATAGATGGTTGTTCTGGTCTTTCTTCGTCTTCTGAGCTTGCATAAGACTTGACTCCCTCTTTTCTACTCCAAAGACATACACATACTTAAAATAATGTGCAGCTTCACAGGGAACTTCTGTGTCTTTACTGAAGTCTAAAACTTTAATGAATAAAAAAAAAGTTTGATTTCCATATGCAATATCAAAGACTCTTCCAAGTTCTGCAGTTCTAGATGGAAAAGGATTTCATTGAGGAGAACAGTTTCTGCAGCAGAGGGACAAATGGTGATTGAATATTTAGTTACGAATTCAATCACTGTATGGATTCTCAGTAGGCCTTAATTATGCTCTTCCATGCATGATCCTGCAAGGCTTATGCAAGCAAATTTTCATTCAAGTTGAAGAGAGATTTTTGTTGCTTGAAAATTACAAATCTAGTCTGTTGGCATGCATTGATTTGCTTGTCTGGTTTTGTGTGGTTTAGGTTTCTATCCAGTACTTAACTTTTTTGAGCTCTGTGTTCCAAACATCCAGATCTGCCCAACTTTTATGAGGAAAATAAGGATAAAACTGAGCTTTTCAGAGCAGTAAGGTAGAAAGAATTAATACGTGGCTATTGCTGCTGATCACTGGGCTTTGTGTCTTCAGGAAAAAAATGTTTGAAAGTATACGACTGCCTAGTTTTGCCAGAAAATTCCTCGGATAGAAAGAGGCAGAAAACAGATACAGAAAAATAGTGGGTAAGATTTTGCATAGGTATAAAGGCAAAAACATCTTAATAGGGAGCTAAATCGGATTGCAGAGCTGGAGCTGTATGTTGTATGTCGTTGGAAAGTTCTTACTGGTCTTCATACAGGAAGTGAAATGTAGTGACAAATTTTCCTAAATGTTCAGCCTCATCAGGACTGCAAGCCAAGTGCGCAAGCTCCCTGCCATGAATAACTGCGCGAAGCTAGTTGCCAAGTTTTCCTTTTGCGTTCTTATATAACACTGGGGAAGAAGTGTTTGGAAAATATCTTTTCATGGCATAGCTTCATTCCCCACCTCCCCAGTATAGAGGTGGCCTTATTTTCTGAAAATGATAAAAATTCACTGTTTCCACTTTCCATAGTAATGGAGGAGGATATCTTTGATAATCTGTATACAAATTGGAAAGTTTTCCTTATGTGTGGGAGATGATATTTTTTTAGACTGAATTTTCCAACCTTCACTCTCGGTGAATTGGCTGTGGGGTGTCACTGTGTGCATTCAGGACACGAGACGAAGATCTGGGTTTGAATGAGATGGTTCTGTTCCTGGTTTGGATGTTGTGTTTGACAGTACAGCAGAAGCAGTAACGAATTATATTGATGTCTGTGTTGGTCTGGTTAAAGTTCACTGCCTGTGCTATGGAATGAGTTACATACCCTGTAGCATTTGCAATTGAAATCATTTGGAAATTAGTCACATAAGTAGTATCCAAATAATTGTGTATAACTGAATGTATTCACTAAGGTTGTGATTAGAACTGTGTAATTTGTAAAGTATGAAAAACGGGAAGAAGGATAATGGTTTATCTGTGAATGCATGATCCTCTTACAGCATTCTCTTACGAGAAATGAACCTGAGTATGGGGCAAGGGAAGGGAGTGTCTGGTCAGGGTGAGAACACGTCTGGCTGCCCTTGAGTAATAGGTGTTGGTCAAATAAATCTGTGGCGCTCAAATCCGGATTCTGCATTGCTAACAAAATACATTTCTGCTTTTGTGCCAGCACTTGTGAAGAAGTTTGTGAGGTGCCTTGTCGCTTGCCTTACCTGAGATATTGTCCACTCCAAGGAAACATGTTAGTTCACTTAGTATTGAATCAGCAACTGGTGGTTTTTTCCAGAGGGCTGAGAATTGGGTCTTGGACCAATTATAGCTAATTGCTGTTCTGCCCCACGGAAGCAGAAACGCTGCCTGTCAGTCCCTGGTTTATTAAATCAAGCTTCCAGAGACTGTTTGATTAGGAGACGTAACATGTACCTATACTGTTAAGTTTGCTATCTCCGATACTATTTTTTTTTTCCCTTGGTTGTTAACTGCGGTTCATTGCATTGTTTTTCCTTTCTTGAAACAGATGTTTTCACAGGCATGAAAAAGTAGGAAATTCAAAAAATAAATATACCAACCATATATTTAGAGAGAACTGCTCATTTGTTCACCCACCCTGAGTTTGCAATTTTTACTAGTATTTTACAGCCTAATTGTACTGATTCATCACCTCTGAGAACAAAAGTATCATGTGAAGGGAAAAAAAATCCTGTGTTTCTTTATTTTTTAATTGGTTGTAGGTTTAGATCTTTAAGGACAACAGAACAAATGTGTTTTATACAGTAAGAAGAAAATAATTTTTTTGCCATTAGGTCAAACTTGAAAAGGAAGGATAAAACCTCAATGTTTCCTTGTGGTTTCTTTTCCCATTCTTTCTTACATTACCCTCCTAACCTTTGGTAAGCCTTTTGTGAGGTGAACAGCTACCTCTGTCAAAAAATAAAATGACATTTCCTAGGCTCTCATGAGAGCTTGTATGTAGAGATTTAAACCGTGGTATGGGGCTTCAGGCACATATGTGCATGCAGAATGGTACGCAGAGGAAATTGACTTTCAAATATCTTCAGTGTTGCTTAGGGCAGAATGGCTAGGTGCAGCACATAGAAATCACAGCTACTTAACCCGTATTTTAATATTTTATGCATTTTCATTTGGAATAGGTCAGGGTCTGTTATACTTTCTCAAAAGATCCTAGGTCTCCAGGTTGGGCAGCAAAAGACTTAACAGGGTGTAAATTTCTTGCAAGACTCCCCTGTATTCAGTCATTGTAAGCTGGGGTGCCTGTGAAAGAGGAAAAAAGACATTCAGTCACCACTTGTGTTGGAGTAGAAAGGGTGTAGCAGCTGAAGGAGGAGATAGGAGGAGATAAGCAGTGGAGCCCTGGGGTGGTCAGGTTGGTGTACTCCCTCATGCCCAAAGAAGAACAACGTACATCCTATACATGCTGTAATACAGACTGCACGTGTAGTAACTAACCTAGGAGCCTAACAAGAGGATGCTCACGTGAGTGGGTTTGGTGTAGTAAGTTAGTCTTTGCAGTGCCTTTCTGTTCTAACTACTCTTGAAAGGCACTGGAAATAGGTGTCTAATTTTCCTCACTGATCTTTCTTGAGGGTTGTTTATTAATCCAACTCTTATTCGCAAACCTTAGGAGACATTTGGCTGTGACTGAAACCTTGTAGTATATTTACTTATTCCTCAGAAGATGTCCTGATCCACTGTAAGATCAGGCCAGCCCTGGCAGATCTGCTTTATTTGTAGTTATAGTCATTGACAGTGACTTTGGTAACTGTAACTACAGAGTAATTAGGAAGAAGCACCGTTAAAACACTAAATAGATAAGGGAACTGGAATTCTTTCAGCTTGTCAAATTGGTCCATTAAATCTGTGTGTGTTGTACCTGTAATTGCAAAGCTCCAATTATCATGCACTTAGTGAAAGGAGTGATAAGGTTTTCTGGAGTGGAAAGTGATAAGAGATAAAAGTGAAAAGTTGCCTAATAATAACTTTTACTAAAAGCTATCAACAGCAAATGTATACTTCTGATAAGAACCAGAAGTCAAGAACTTTAAATCCTCTTGTCTCTAAGCAAAAATAATAAAAACAAAATGAGGGAAAGCAGAAGTTGGAAGGAAATGTCATCACGTCATTTGTACAGACATTTTAGATGATGTCAGAGCCTTTAGGCTTCACAGTCTCCTTGTGTTGCTCCTGGTAAGTGCGGCATTGGTGTCCATGCAGCCCTGACATCAAGAGACCGTGGCCTTTGGAGAAGTTCAGTACTTAATGTTGTCTGCTATAGAGTCATCTTCCATAAAACCATTAGTGAATTAAGGATCTGACCTAGGGTGACATTCCTATTTCTTGCTAGGGATTGTTTTTGGCTGTAATCATCCCCAGGAGACAACTAGCTCATAGGGATGGTTACAGTTTGTTTTGAAAGTGGTGCTGCCTTACAGGTTCTCTTGGGAGTAGGGTGGAGAGGAATGACCAAAATACAGGTATGAATTCAGGTACTGATGGAGGCTGGAGTTTATGTAGAGGAGAAGGGAATTGGAGTTGCCTCTATTTCTGTCGTATTTCACAATGGTGCAAAGTTGAATAAAGGTGTATCCTGTCTCGGTACCTTTCTGTTCATCTGAATCTTTGAAGTGGGAGCTGGAGAGGTTTTTAGAAAGCCTGGAATCAATTTCTGAAGGGGTATAAAGGTGAAAGATTGTGTGAAGGACCAATAATTTTGAGAAATAGATAAAAGGAGGAGAAGGGTGGCCTTAAGAGCAGGCAGATAGAAAGGATTGTTGTTGTTAAGCAGAACTTACTTCACAGAAAAACAATACTGAGCTGACTGCTATTTGTGAGAAAGGGAGAAGAAAAAGAATCATTCTTTTCTGAGAACCCAAGAGGCTTTATCCATTTTAAAATCAATTTTGTGCAAAATAAAGGCAAGCGAGCATATGTATTCTAAATGGCACTTCAACTTCTCTCCAAAAAAGTCATCAGCGTTAAAATAGGTGTCATTACTCTGTGGTGTTGCTTTCTTTCTTTCTTTTTCTGTTAGTGGATTGAAAATGACAAGCCTGACTTCTAATTGGTTTTAGAGATATTGTTTGCAAAGTTTTGCATATAAAGGGAAGGAAGCTGAATATTTCTGCTTGTGTCAAAAGAAAAAAAATGAGAAATGATACAGATCAAAGCCAAGAAAAGAGTGATCATTTCTGCACTTAGAGTGGCTTTGGAAATTTGACTTTAAATGAAGGAATGTTTGCTTTTGAATGATTGAGATAAAACAATAAAAAGGTTTTGCCTTCAAGAAATCAAAATGTTTGTTCCAAGTGAGGGAAGGCTGACAATCAGACGGTAGAAATTACACTTCTAGCTACTTCTTAAGCTGGATGGTATCCACTCAGCTAGTGGCAGTCACACGTGATTCTGGGGGCTTGTGGGCAGCTGGAAGGAGAAAGAGAGCTGGGGAAGAAGAAAGGAAAAACATGCAGTCAGATTCTTGGATTTTTCAAGATGTACCTTTTCTCCAATTTTTGTTTTGCAGAACCTTATTCTGAAAGGGATTTATTTTTTTGGAAACTCTTGGATTTTGTAATAAGGAGGAAGAAAGGAAAGCCACAGCTTTCACTGTGGTTACCCCAGAAATGTGCTTTTGGTTTATGCAAGTGTATCTGCTGAAGCAGCCCAAGTAATTTCTACTAGCTATAGGAAAATAAGGTGTCTTGTTGTTCCCTTCCTCGCTGTGGGCCTCAGTGCCTCAGACTTTTGAGCAATGTGTTTTATGTACAGGAGTAAGAGTGTGCCTTTAAGATTGGATCATGGGATCTGTGGATGCTGGCTGCTCCTGCACCTCTCTTTCATCTGCAGGAAGCAATTTGTTTGTTTATATGTTTGGAGATTCTGTGGGATAAAATACAAGAACTTCATAATAAAAATAATAATACCTGAGAGGCCACGGGTATCACTAGGGACTTTGATTTTATTAGCTAACATTTATTAAGTGTAAATTGAAAACTAAGGTCTGCAGTGACACTTGCAACAAACACTTCTATGGGATAAAATAATCTGTCTTGGCCAATTTTAAAATTAAAAAACTTACATTTAAATCCAGGCACTTTGTTTCCACTTTTTTGAATGTTTGTTTTTCTTGGAAAGTGAAGAATCACTTTTGATAACATTTAAAGAGGTTTCTTCAGGGACATCAAACCTTCTTGGAAGACTACAAAATCCCTTCTCTGAATTGCAGTTGCAAAAGGAGAGCCTCAGACTACTGTGTCAGGTTAAATGTTCACTGCAGGAAGAGAGCCGGGTACTTGAACTGACATGATGGATTTGCCCTTCACCTGCTGCCTCTATCTCATTAAAGTGCAGTGATTAAAGAGTTATCAAAATTTAATACTTCAACATGACTGCACAAAAGCAACTTCTCCTTATGAGGAGTTGTCTTTATAAACTGTCACCCATGTACACAGAATTTCTCCCACAAATCTTTTCCTCTGTGCACCCTCCTCCCCCACACATACTCAGTCCATAAATTTATGAGGCAGTGGTGAAATCTTTAGCCAGCAAGAGCCACTCCTGAGAAGAAATATGGGCTCTAAATTATTTCAGCCCATCGGCCATACTGGTTATTAAACCTCATCTGGTGCAAGGGGGCAGATGGATGTGCTGTGTCATTGCCAGCTATATTAATTGCATGCTAAAGATTTTCAATATTTTTGATGTAGAAATATGGATCTGAATTATACCAGGATTATTCAGGTGACTGACAAGCTGTACCTTGAGAGATGGATTGAAACAAATTAGGAGCAGCTTGGTTTGATCAGGCATCGAACACTGTCACCTTGCTGCTTTTTTCTTTCTCCCTTCTGTGCTGTTCATACACAGGTGAGATCAATCCAACAGAATATAGACATTAGAATTTGACGCTAAACTGACTGATTCTTACTATTTTTCCATCAGTAGATCTCAGTGAAGTAGGTCTGCCCTAACCCTCATTACTCGAGGAAATGCTGAGGAGGCAAGTGAGTTGCCCAAAGCCGCTTGGAGAGAGGTGGCAGTGTTACCTACAGAGTCTGCTTTGAATCCCAACACACCGTAATGTTTACTAACCTTTGCTGATTCCCCATGTATAACGCTAGCTCAGGTCAAAGTACCTTCAGAGAATGGCACCTGGCCCAAGGATCAGCACAGACTGCACCAGCTTGTGGCATGGCTCCTGGACAAGCTGCAGAAGCAAGGGAATAAAAAAGTGGGGTAGGAAAAAAGTTTTGGAACATCCAATTCATCAAGTCTGCTTGCAGCTGACATAATGTGATTTTTTTCCCTGGATAGCAATAGAACCTGTGAATTATGATATAGTGCCTGGCAAAATTCAGCTATACAACCTGGGTACTGATAAAGCTGACAGACAGGGTCCCTCGGTGCTGCTCCTTCTGCATTGCAGTTTTACCATTTTGAAGCTGGATGCCTTCTGTGTTTAGGTATGTAACATGTTCATTAACTAAGTTTCCTGGTGGCAAATATTAAAAAAATAACCTGTATGTAAGAAGAGGAAAAACTTCCTGCAGAAACCCAAAAGTAAGCAAATATTACAGTACTGCTTTTGTAGGCAGCAAAAGCTTCAGTATTCAGCAATTCACAGTATTAGTAACGGATCTAAAATATTCAGGAAAATATTTTAAGGTATAATTTTACAAAGTCTATATTGTAGAAACTACTGTAAAGTTCACTTGCTGCAACTGCAAAGATGAAGAGTTTGATTTGTTTGTGCACAGACACCTTTAACAGTACTCTGGAAACACAGAGGAGCTTTGAACATGAGTATAAATGACCTTGTGCAACACACTGCACCAACACGCAAGCTCTTTCACCCTTGGAGAAATGTAGCTAGTGACAGCCTGTGGAGGTTCTAAAGGCCAATGTCTTCTATGGCAGTGCGAGAGAAGGTTGATTACAAATGGCAGCCGGGATGGCCACCAAGAGGTTTGTGCAGACACAGTGCTGGAATTGCTAAGTATGTTGCCTACTTGTGTTGGAATTCTTTTACTGTGACCAAAACTGAGAATGCTGCTGCTAACTGGATATCCCAGTGGTCTCGGAGCTGTTGTCTGTAGATACGAGAGTTGTAGTTCTTCTGTGCAATAAGGAGCTGCACAGAAGCAGGAGTGATAATGATGGTATGAATATGCAAGCAGTTCTCGGTGCCAGCATCATCATCACAGATGTTCCCATGCATCTGGGGTCCATGCACAATTCATTCATTTTGCACATGTTCCCACTCAACCAGCCACTCTGAATATTTTCGCCCAATGGGGGCTGGCTGATTGTTCAGCCTTTATCATATTTTCCTCAAGTTTACTCTAGTAACATCTGTGTACAGTCATTATAGACCTGGCACTCGTTCTGAGTCAGTACTAATTTTCTCTTTCGGTGACAGCCGATGCTCTTTTTTCTATACCACTGAGCATGTAGACTAGAGCAACCAATGCTATCAGATAGTGTCAGGCTACCTTCATTCCACC
>VZTO01009876.1:0-32854 GCA_013400615.1 Syrrhaptes paradoxus
AAAAAAAATATTGTGGGTGAGACAATGCATCGAGTGTTTATACGATGCACCTTGAACTTGCTGAAAAGAGGCTGGAAATGGTGGTTTGGTTTCGAGGTTGGCAGGTAGCGTAATTCCCGCATGTCTGTGTTATATTGTGTGTTGTTGGGTGTTAAAAATGGATGGTTTTGCCAGATGGGAATCACGGAGGTCAGGAAAACACGAGTCAGATGGATTTTACACCCTACAAGCTCCCACAAGCAATACTGGAGCCAACTGCCTGAGCTTCCCAGCCACACCAGCAACTTTACTGGGAGCTCAAACCCTCCACGTGCAGCAGCAGGGAATATTTTAAGCATGTTTAAGAGCATTTTGAAGAGTTTTATTGGAGCTATTTTTTTTTGTATCCCTTCACCTGTAAAACCAGGTACTTCCCTCATCAGACTCCAAATGCCATAAACCTGGTGGGAGTCATAAAAAAAAAAATAAATCTTTTTGGCTGACCTGGAATAGCTTTTCTAGACCTCAGAAAGAGGTTGGGATGTGAAGCTCACCAGGAGCAAGCTGCTTAACCAGATGAGTGCCCAATGGATGGCACATTCCCTTTTTTTTTTTTTTTTCAGTCTTTTCCAGCAATAAACCGTAAGGTTGAAATTAATGACCGCTTCGTGGAGAGCAAATGTCGCCATTGACCTGGGACTGAACTTGAGCCGTTCGAGGCAAAGCTTTGTTCAAATATTCATTTGCAGGAGGCGCGGAACCAAAACCTTGATCTTCTGCATGCAGAAATGTTTCTAATGCCGTCAAGCTGCTTCATCTCTCATCCTCAAGAGTTCATTTTGTAGGGAATGGCCAACACGTTTTTTCTTAATTTAATACCAAAAGGCAGCCAGGGAAATCTCCAGTGCAAATTTCCGGGTCGGTGGAATAATGATCCAAGTGATGCCCACGTCAAGGATCCCACGATCTGCATCCCAAGGTCTCTCAGCATCATCTTAAAGATGGGAAATTAAAACTTTTTTTTTTTTCCCCTCTGGAAAAAAAGTCTGGATAATAACAATTTATCCCAAAGATTT
Organism: Syrrhaptes paradoxus; assembly: GCA_013400615.1. Lineage (NCBI taxonomy): Eukaryota > Metazoa > Chordata > Aves > Pterocliformes > Pteroclidae > Syrrhaptes > Syrrhaptes paradoxus. Next base: position 1,056 of record VZTO01009876.1, read on the forward strand.
TAGAAAAAGTAATTTTCTCTTTTTCGTTGGTTATTGGTACCGGGGAAATCATTCTCACGCTCATCCCGAGTCCCAGGTGAGTGACCTTCTCTAGACCCCTATAAAACACCATCTTCACGACAGGCATCATGAAGAGGATCCTCTTCATCTGGTGAATTTAATCATCTGCAGACCTGGAATTAAGGGGAAAAAACATATAAATCTGTCATTTGAGGAGTTCTGTTTCCTCTCCTGCTAATAGGATTATTTGAAAATGTTTTAAATCAGAATCCCAAAGCTTATTGTGGGTTTCTAAATGAAGCTGAGCCTTTCTGGTGCAGCTTTTTTTTTCTTTTTCTGATGAGTTTTGTCTCCAAGTCAGAGTTGCAAACATCTTTGGGGGTCATAGGCATCTCTGAGACAGAAAAAATGGGATTTTGGGGTCGGAAAAATCACAGATTTTCAATCTCAGCACCCAGGGCTGCACGGAAAGCATCCCGTGGGCTGGAGAGGTGGCTTTAGCACAGCAAGTTTTGGTGAAAATACCAGAAAGGATCCTGAAAAATTGGCAGGAGGGCAAAGAAAAGCCCAGAAACAACCTGAGGGCTGGGGAAAACGCCTTCCAGTGGGAGAGATAAGAGCTGAGCCTCTTTATCTTATCAAGAAGAAGAATGAGAACGACTCGATTACAGCACACAAGCACCTTCCTGGGGAGAAAACACCCGGGAAGAGCAAAACCACTTTCATCCATCAGCCAAAGGTACGACCACGAGAAGTGAAAGCTGGAAACAGAAGCCAAATCCACTGAAATTAGAAATTAGGCACAGGCACATTTTCTTTTCTTATTTTTTTCTTCCCCCCTCCCCCTTATTTTTTTCTTCCCCCTCCCTTATTTTTTTCTTTCCCCCCCCCCAATTTTTTTCTTTTTTTCTTCCCCTTATTTTTTTCCTTTCCCCCCTTTATTTTTTCCTTGTTTCCTCTTTTTTTTTTAATATATATTTTTTTCCATCAGCATCAACACCCAACCATTCAATGTGATGTGGTGCATCCTCCTCCAGCACCACAACCGCTGGTCCATGCTCAACTGGAACCAGTAAAGGCAGAATACTGGGGTTTATCACACCAGATTCGGGGGTGCGGCGTTACGGAGGCTGTGATTTTTATCTATTTACAAGGCAGAGGGGGGCTGCAGATATTCCCAAGCCCTACCCAACCCCTCCAGACCCTTGGAGCCCTCTTCTAGATGGCAAATTTTGCCGCTTCCCAGCCCCTCGCCCTCATCGCATCCCGCAGATGCATCCGATCCGCGCTGCGGATAATGATAGAAAATTACAGTGTAATAAGATAATGGGATTTATTTATAGCGTTGGCTTTCCAATCACGCCCACAGGATCTGTGTATCCACACGCGTGCACGCACACAGAGCGCTTTTCTCTGGGCGTCTGTTAGCATAAGTGGTTGGCTTTGTGGAAGGGAGAAAAAAAATGCCACCTGGGGGATGTCGAGATGTTCCCAAGTGGTTGGATAGGAGCGAGAAGGGTGCTGGCACATCACAAAGAGTCCTCTCATCATCATAACAATGACACCATATTTCCATGACATGTTTTTATCTCAAAGCACTTGGGGGAGANTGGCAGACTTAAGCAGAGACAAATCCCGTCTCCAATAGAAACAAGCCCAGGGAAATTTAAGGAGGCAGCGTGTAATTAGCTGGGGATGGTCAGCACAACAGGGCTTTTAATGAGCTTTCTCCCTGCAGGGCTGTGTTGGGTTGAAGAATATCGAGGTGCAGAGGGTCCGGTGGGTCTCCAGATCCCCAACTGGTGTGAAGAAGCCCAGCAAGGGCTGACTGAAGGTGATGAAGAACTGCAATAAATGAATTGAGGGTGTGGAGGCTTTTCCACCTCTTACTGGGCTCCCAGTCCCAGCTTTTACCACTCAAACCACACCATCACGGTGCTGGTAAAGCTTCAGGATTCATGACTTTGGAGGATTCATCTTCCTGCCGTGAGGCCACTGGGTTTTTAAATCTATTAATTCCTGCAGCATCCCGAAATCCAGCTGCAGAAGCTCTGAATCAAAAGGTGAACAGACCAATCGCCCCCTGGAAAATAATCCTGCACCCTAACGAAATGGAAATGGGGATGTTTGCAGGCAAAATGACAGTAGAGTGGCCAAATCCCTGCATCTCCAGGTTGCTGCTGCTCCGAGCATCCCCATCATGCTGCTCACCAAGCTGCCGGTGACCACCAACAGCCAGGGGCCAGCTCGTCCTAGCTTTTTGGGTGAAACATCAATTTTTTTTTGTGGGAAAAAGACATTCCCAGCATCTCTGCTCAGCATCCCTGGAGCATCCCTGTTTCAGCATCCCTGCCCAGCATCTCTGCTCAGCATCCCTGGAACATCGCTGCTCAGCATCCCTGCTCAGCATCCCAGCCCACGCAGGGAGGAGACGGCCAGCATCTCTCCCCCTTGTCTGCAACAAGGTACAATTATTTTTCCGAGGGCTGCTGAGCATCTCCACCCAGCTGGCTTCTCTGGGGAAGATCAAAACCAACCTCTGACCAGGAGAGCCGAGCAAGATCCCTTCAAGATGTGGGAGAAGAAGGAGCAGAGCAAAAAAAAAGGGGATGGCTGGGAGGAAAGGGAAGTTTTCCATTATGGGGGCTGGATAAACCCTAAACAACCCCACTGTGCTTCACCTTTAATGACTTTGAGGATTTTTCGCAGCCCACCAGGGAGCTGCTTTATGCTGATGGCTTTGGGTGGGCAATGGTGGGCTGGCTGAGCCCCACAGACCAGCCCCTTGTCCTCCAGCACCCCCAGCCTGTCCCAGTTAGGCTTTGCCAGTGGGGCAGCTGAGGTTCCGATGGCTTTTTTTTTGGAAATGCAAAGGATTGGGAGGACTTGCATCATTTTTTATAGATGCTTCTGCCTCCGGCAGAAAAGCCGAAGCAAACTTTAGCTCTTCGTTCCTCCTTTGATTTAAGATTTTTAACCAGAGAGGAAAGGAAGACCCCCCCAAACCAGACCTCAACCCTGTAGACGAGGAAGATGCTCAGGGATGTCCCACCATCACATTTTCTCCTGCCAACCACCCAGAAGCCAAAACTCACCAACGACACCAATCTTGGGGATTTTTCCAGGCTGCAGGGAAGGGAGGGGAGAAGGTGCGGGACCAGTGGAGGTTCCCTCTCCCTTCAAATTTTCCTTGTGCTCTACATTCAAATGGCAGTTTAATGAGCCTTTCCCCATTTCCAGCAACTTTATCACATCATTAAAGCGGAGAAATGAATAATACATCTAGCGGTTGGATTCAGCTGAACTCCAGACCCAACGCAGCTTCAAATGGAGGCAGCTGGAGGATGGGGTGCTGGGTGAAGGCGGTGGCTGTGCCGGGGAAAAGATGGAGTTATTGTGGCTCTGATGTGCCAAAAGTCACGCAGGGATACCTGTGGTCCTTCCCAGCAAGCCAAACTCCTGCCATTTTAACTCAGGAGTTGCTCATACCCAAAGCATCTCTCCTTCTCTAGCCTGCAGAAATAAATATATTTAATTTTTTTTAAATTGTTTTAATATTATTTTTAATTATCGCTCCCAGCAAATTCATCCTCAGACACTGCACAGTCAGGAAGGGGCTGAGCCAAGAGCAGGCGCCTGTGCCTCTGTCTCCATCTCTCCCCATCCATTAAAATGAAGCAAATTGGGGAAAAGAGGTGGGAGCCAGGTCCCGTCACAAATTATCCCATTGCCAAAGAGTGTGGTTACATCTCCATGGATGGATGGAGGTTGGATGGAGGCACCCAGGGGTGTCCTGCACCCCAAAGTGGCCTCAATAAGAGCTCAGCACCCCAAGGAAATAAATTAAATCTCATTTATTAAAATTAAAGCTCATTTAAACCAGGAGAAGGCATTAAAAAAAAAAAAAAGCAAGAGGCCAAAACAAACATTCAGGATGTGAAGCGTGTTCTCTCCAAGGGAAAAATAAGAAATTAATGCTGGGAAGATTCTCAGATTTTGTTGTTTGGGGCTTTTTTTATGAATAAATTGTACTCCTGGAAACTGGTCTTTATATAGAGATACGTTTTTGCCCATTGTTTGTGGGTATTGATTTATTTTTTTCTCCTCTTCTTTCTGATTGTTATATTTTGGATGGTGCTTACTGATGTGAAAAAAGCCATCTCGCGCCGCTGATAAGTCTGGAGATAACTGCAGAGGTCAAGGGATGGAGGGGGAAAGCAAAGAGAGGAGGGAAAAAAAAGTATCAGCATCTCCAGCTCCATCCTCCCTCCTCCCCAAACCTGCAGGAAAATCGCATCGAGCAGCTCAGAATGGTTAATTAGATGGATTTCCCTCAGGGCCAGACCGGAGGGAGGAAGGAAGGAAACAATTTAACTGTATTTCCTCGTTATCTGATCTCAGTCATTTTAATTTGTGCTCTCTTTGAGGCTTCTCTTTTTTTTTTTCTTTTTTTTTTTTTTTTTTTGTTCATCTTCTCCTGGCGCGTGTGCGTGCGTTCAGCTGAGTAACGGATGACATTGCAAGAAAACGAGAGGTAATTCTTGTCTGGCCCACAGGTGATGGAAGGAGACAGCGCTTTCAAGGTGAGGCAGAAAAGAGGAAATAAACCCTTCCCTTATCAAATCTTGCTCAGATAATTTCGCCACCATGTTCCCATCATGAGCCAAGAACAGCCTCATCCTTTCCCATTTTTTTTTTTTCCCCTTGCCCATTTTTTTTTTCCCCTCCAACAATGCTAAAGCCAGTCTTAAGCAACCACCCAAGGGAACCGAAAAAGTAATTGCTCAGCAGGAGAGATCAGTCCTTAAGGAGAGGTCGAAGAGAATCACATCGGAGACGCAGGGATGCGAGAGGCGGATGCTGGGAAATAGCCGAACCCAGAAGCAACGGCTCCCTAAAGCTGGAGCAAAGCCCTTTGCTTGGTTTTTGGGTTGGGTTTGTTTTTTTCTCCCATAACATTTCAAAGGAACAATTTGGTAAAATGGTTATTAATTATGCCTGCCTTTGTTTGAGCAATTAAGGGGCCGTTTCACTTATGGGAGAGCCCAGACGAGCCGGAACGAGGTCAAAGCAAAGCTCAGTGCTCTGAATTTGGCCCCTGGAGCTGCATTAGCTCCAAGACCAACGGAGAGGTCTCTGCATCCGGGGAAGAAGAAATAAGGATGTTAACGAACCTTTGGGTCGCAGAAACAAACCTTTGGGTCGCAGAAACGAGGCGATGGCAGGAGCTGCCCGGGAGGAACCGCAGCCTCGCCGGCGAGAGGACAACATTACGGCACAAATCCAGAGCAATGCAGAGCCCTGCAGCTCTAATTAAAAGGGCTGCTGTAGCTAATGATCTGCCCAGCGCTAATTAACTTCAGAAGGCGGTGGCTCAATAGGCTTTCTGCTCTGCTGCTGGGTTTGCTGTTGTTTGTGCATGCAAGAGTTTTCTCCAGGCTCTTGGGTCGGGATTTTTTCCAGCCCATCCCTGGGAAGACCTCTCAAGCAGGGATAACTAAATCTTTGCAAAACTCTCAGACCTCTCCTCCTTTTCCTCTCTCCTCTTTTTTTTTATTTATTTTTTTTTTAAATTAGCCCAGTTCTGGTTCCAAGTCTCAGAAAACGGTGGCTTAGAATAGAAATGGATTCTCAGCAGTATTTATACGGCTCACATAAAGTTCAGGTAGCACAGTGATTGGATGTTAGCTCCAGGAGGCAGCCAGGATGCAGCCATGTCCTTCGGGAGCAGATTTTTCCCACTTTTCCCCCCACACTGGCTACGGATCCATGCACTGAACCTCCCAGGATGGGATGATTTTGGATGCAGGATGGGATACAGCCTTTGCATCCTGGTTTTGTGTTGAAAATCAGGCTTCCACACTGGTGGCAGGTGGAGAAACCATCAGCTTTAAGTGTCAGGGGTTTTTTTTTAATTAAAAATTTCAATTTTGTTGTTTTAAATTAAATTTTTAAATTTTATTTGATCGACTGTCATAGGCAAGGGGCTATTGCGTGAGGGAGAAAAAAGTTTCTCAGCCCAAACAACTGACCTGTGGGGTCTTCACCCTTTGCTGCACCAGTCTGATCCCATCCCATCACCTCCTCCGTAGACAAATACAATATTATGGAAGCGTGACTGGCAGCCAGCCTTTGCCATCTGCTCTGGCCCCTCATTACGGATTCCCAACAAACATATGCGACAATTAGCTCCGTAAAAACATCTCGTGGATCATATGCGATGGAAACGCGGGCAATATGCTCCCTGCCCAAGAAATCCCACGTCTGAGCTGGGTTTACTCCTGAAGAAGACAGCGAGGAAGAGGGAGGAGATGTTCTCCTCACCCAGGCTTGTCCATCAAGGGGAAGGTTTGGAAGAGAAATCCTGCTCTGCTAGAGGAAAGGGGAAATAAAGGGTGCTGAGCGAGGATGCCCGGGGGCACTTCGGGCTTCCCAAGGGGCTGAACCCTTTCGGTGGATAATTCCCTAAAGCCAAAAAGCACAAACTGGGTTTGATAATCCAAAAAGCTCGTCTCAGATGAGTTCTCCCAGGTTTGCTCAAGGTCTCCACGTCTCCTCCGTTGAAGAAGCACCTCTGTGCGAGCGCCGCTGGTTGCGCGAGTGACTGATGGTGATGATAACTGCTCTCAGGAGCTGTAATTGAATTGCCGCTGGAAAAGGAGCAGCTCAGAGGGAGGACAACAGGAATGATAGTTATCGACGCCGCAGCAGCCCCTGTAGACAGGCAGCGTCAGCGCCAGGACCATCGCTGCTTCGTTGGTGGGATGTGCCCAAGAGGCAGAACATCGACCCATGTGGCTGGAGCTCCTTCTGGCTTCAAACCCCTTGCGAACCACCAGAAAAATATCATGGATGAGGCAAAAACTGTCCTCAGAGTCTGTAAATCCACCTGTCAATCCTCCAAGCTGCACCAGCCTTGGGAAGAAGTCACTCCAAGTCATCTCACGATGCTTAAGAAATTCCTGGGACTTGGAGAAATCCACTTTTTCCCCATATTTCCTCCACCAGCCCTACTCCAGCTCTCTGCAAAACCAAAATCTTCCTTCTGACCCCCGCCTAGATTCACCCATGCACCAAACCAAGCCCATCAGCCATCCTGTGAAGAATATTTAGAAATATTTGGAAGATGCCAGAAGGTTGATTTTCTTTTCACATCTGTATCACTTTTCTGAACTGGAAAAGAACCCCAAATATTATTTTTAAACTAATCATTTATCATTTTCTTGTGTTTTTTTTTTCCCTAGAAAAGCTTCTCTTTTTTTTCACTGTTGAATTTATTCTTCCACTGGAAAAAAGTTTCAGTTCCCTGTGAAATACAGGCACTAGCAGTATTATTTTTCCCCTCTAACAGGGGAAACTGAGGCATGGGGACCTTTCTCCCCTGACTTTTGCAGAGGACGAAGGACCTGTGCTGTACCAAGAGCTGCATCTTCCCACCCCACATGGTGCTAAAGAGGTTTCAAAGGAAAAACATTTCAGGGTATAATATCTGTGCAGCATCAAGAGGTGCATAAATTAAACACCGACCGATATTGTGCCTGATCAGCTGCTGTTCTCTGGGCATCATGGGCCAAAAATAGGAGCAAGGGTCCAAAAATGTTCTTTCCACTTCTATCAAAGGGAATCACCCCCTTCGACCCCTCCTTTCCTCTGCCTTTCCCCATCCCTCAGCCCTCAGCAAATGCTGCTGCTCGATATTACCCAAGGAAAAGGCTGAAAAAGGGAAAATAAAGTCACTGGACTCCGAGACAGATCATGGAAAGAGGGGAGATAAATCCTGAGAACACAGCCTGTGCGGGGAGAAAAAGACAAATACTGAAATAAATATGAAAAGAAGACAAATTTGGGCTGCAGGGAGCGGGCGAGCCAGAGAGGGAGAGGAAATTGCACTAAAACAGACGAGGTTTCCTGGAGACGAAGGTAAAACTGGGAAAAATGAGATCTAAACCGAAGGGGGATAAATCATAAGAAGCCAGCAACATGTGAAAATTATTGGGAATGAAGCTTTCCAGTAAGTGAGACATCCCCGGCAAGACTGATCTGCTGCGAGCAGCGAACACAGCCACGGTGACAGGGACAGATCTGTCCGCTTCTCCTAAAGGGGTTTCTGCGGCCACGTCCCCAGGTGGTTTGGGCTTTAGGAAGGAGAAGAAGAAAGAGAAGAGAAAGGGAAAAATATGGGGGGGAAAAGGGAAAAGAAAGAAGGGAAGGGAATAAAGAAAAGAAAAAGAAAAAAAAAGGAAAAGGAAAAAGAAAAATAAAAAAGGAAAAGGAAAAGGAAAAGGAAAAGGAAAAGGAAAAGGAAAAGGAAAAGGAAAAGGAAAAGGAAAAGGAAAAGGAAAAGGAAAAGGAAAAGGAAAAGGAAAAGGAAAAGGAAAGAAAGAAAAAGAAAAAGAAGAAAGAAGCAAAAAAGAAAAAGAAACAAAAAGAAACCAGTTGCCAAATTGCCCCCAAAGCCACCAAACCCTCCACGGATGGACCAGTGCTGGACCACAATGCTGCGATGGAGCATCCCTTCAGCCCAGTGACTCCAGCAGCGTTTTCACTCCTTTCTTGCTCCTTATCCAGATGACACCACACAGCTGAATACCAGCGGTAATCCTAAATTTAGATCACAACATGCTTTACACTTCCACGTTTCACCACGAGCAAGGGAAGCTCTCCCCAGGCTGTAGGAAGGCAGCATGGGATTTTTTTTTTCCTTTGTGCCAGGCAAAGCTGTGACATAAAGCCCACGGCTTGTTATACACTTTTTTTTTTTTTCCCCCCCACATCTCCCCCACTTTGCTTTGGCAAGAAGCTGAGTTTTCAGCTGGGAAGAGCATGTGTCATGCCAAACACACCCCCGAATTCCCAGTGGGAAAACAGAAATCTGCACATCAACATGGTAAAACTTGGCAGCGATGTTTTAGGGGAGGGAGGTGCTAAAAAGCCAATGGTTCCTGCAGAGAAAATCCTCTGTTTTCCCACCCAAAATCAACTTATTGCTTGCTCATAGACCTGTTTGCAGCAGTTTGTGGCTGGCATGAGGCTCCCGGTGAGGTTGTTGGTGCAAAGGTGGAAATTCAAGGGATTTTGAAGGTGGATGTGAAGTTGATTTAGACGGGGACAGCAGGGTCCCCTTACTTAGGGCTTGATGTCCCCAGAGGCTTGGGGACAAGCTCACAGCTGGTGTGTCCCACCAAGGCTGCCCAACGCTCCCGTTTCCCCGATCTCCAAAGATTTTCCCAGGAAATTTGCTCTGGGGGAAATGCATGAACCAAAGGAAAAAGGAGACCCAAAGGCTGGGGTCAAACCTCAGCTTGTCCAGCGGGTCCCACCGATGTGCCCCCGTGTTTGCTCATCCCACATCTGCCTCCTCGCACCCAGCTCTTTATACGCCCGTATTCCCCCTGCGCTCGCTGCTCTCCTGGCTTTTCCCCTCTCTTCTTCTCTCTGATTTCTAGAATTTGAAGTCCTGGCTGGGAGCTGATATTATGACATGTCCAGCCTTCCAAAATAAACCTCCCTCTTGATACCGGGTTATTTTATTGGGTGCATCAAGGCTGAAAACAACCTCATTCATCTTAAGAAATGTATTTTCCCATTTGCTGTGTAAATACATACATGTTTCCTTGCATTATTCACCTAGGCACGGCAGATAGATGAGCGGCAACAAAGGCACCACATTTTTATTTCTCGTTCTGTAACAGAAAAGGCACCAGGGAGGTTTGTGGCAGGAGCTCGGCGGTGCGGAAAAATCAGTTGGGGCAAAGGATAGGGAGAAAATTGAACGGAGAGGAGATATGCCTCTCCCAGCCAAAGTCCTCCAGGGATGGGGTGAAGTTCTGGTCTTCAGGGTCCTTGTCCAGGTCTGGAAACACAGGAAACAAAGGTGGAGGAAAAGCCAAAGGACAGATGAAAAATAAGACAAAGGGAAAAAAATAAAATAGGCAGAGAAGAAGAGGGAAGGATGACAAGAGAGGAGAAAAAAAATGAATAATTGAAAGTCTGTAATAAACACAGTGTAGACACACAGGAAAAAATGCCAATGTGAAAATGTAATTACTGGCTGTATCAATAACATCAGCACACAAGGCCGGCTGCGCCGGGGTTATGACCAAAACAAGCCATAAGTCTTGTGAATGCTCGATTCAGATGTGCCTTAGAAATCATCCCTGTTGAGGTCCAGGCATCTTAATTCCCCCAGGGTGATTTCATGGAACAATAAAGAGGAAATTCAACCTTCACATCAGTTACGAGGCTCGTAGGGGTCACTGACCCCTAATGGGTTTTAGCCACAGTTCCTCTGGTCCTGTAGAGACAAGGTTGGGAAAGATGCCCATGGCCAACAGTCTCCACCAACAGCTCCCATGGCCAACAGCCCCGATGGTCAACAATCCCAGTAATCAAAAGTACCCATGGCCAACGGCCCTGATGGCCAACAGTTCCCATGGCCAACGGCCCCCGTGGCCAACGGGCCAGGGTTTGCCAACACAGCCTGGGGCCCCTCTTTGTCAGTACTCGTGGAAGCTGATTTCAAGTCATCCCTTGCCTTCACGAGGCAGAAAGTGCGCTAAAAGAGTTAAAACCCCATTTCCCTTCCTTTTGAGCCCAAGATGACTTGAAGCCTACACCTGCTATTTTTAAATCACTGCTGAGGATTTCTCTTAATTGGAGATAATTTCTGACTGTAAAGAGTCCAAAATAAGACTCTTCTCCTTCTCTTCATTAGCTTCCTGCGTGCATTTGGAGTTTCGTTTCATTGCACCAACAATCCTCTTACCAGTGGCCGCAGTGGAATTACGATGGAATACTGGTGTCTCAATGGCCCCCTGAATAATGGGGCAGGAAAATCAAATCATTTATCCCTAGAAATGTTGACCTGCCCTCCCCCAGCCTTGCACACCCGCACTGGCCCTGCAAATTCATCATCTTTTGGGTAACCCAACCCAACGTGCAGGTATCCTGTGGTGGTCCCCAGCTGGATCCGGACTCAACTGGGAGTAAATCAGCCCCAGGAGGGTGTCTGGGCTCCTCCATCGCCTCTCTTCACACACCGTAACCTGTTGCAACGCTGCTCTTTCCTCTCACANGAAATCCTTTATCCCTAGAAATATTGACCTGCCCTTGCGCACCCACACTGGCCCTGCAAATTCATCACTTTCTGGGTAACCCAACCCAACGTGCAGGTATCCTGTGGTGGTCCCCAGCTGGATCCGGGCTCAACTGGGAGTAAATCAGCCCCAGGAGGGTGTCTGGGCTCCTCCATCGCCTCTCTTCACACACCGTAACCTGTTGCAACNCGAGATTGCAAGGAGGCTGAGGGAGAAGAAAGGGAAACACGGGGACCGCAGCGATAAGGGGTGATGGACGTGATGCCGTCTCCTCACCGTGAATACCAGAGATTGTAAAGCATTGAGAAATCAAACTGACAAGAGGGAACACAGGCTCAGCATAAGAAACGGCGGCTCGCTCAGAGCTCCTGCCGGCCTGGAGAGCTTTTCCACTTCTCCTCACGATGGATTAAGTGGATGTTGGCGATAGATAATTCTGAACTCCTCCTGCAATGTGTTCTGGCTTGTCATCTCCTCGGGGAGGGCTGGAGCCGGAGAGACAAGCACCCAGCGTGATGCTCACGGGCATGGAGCTCCTCACACAAGGTGGGGGGACCGGGAAAAGCTGCATCCCACCAGGCTGGTGACACCAGGGAGCCTTCACCACAGCCTCAGCTGTGGCTTCCCTGGGGCTGGGAGGGATGGGTTGAGGAACCAGGTGATGATCCAGCTGGTTTGGCTGCAGGAGAGGACATTGGTCTTGGCCAAAATTCAGGAGGTTCCCCAGGAACCCCTGGAGACATCAAGCTCGTCAGTCTTGGAGGGTATGCAGCAATTTTTGGCAATTTTGGGAAGAGAAATAACCACAAAACCTGAGTTGCTCAGCCCCAGAAGAGCAGCAGCAGGTTGTGATACAGCCAAAACCAGCTCCTCTCTACTGCACTCACCTTGGCTCCCCCCCCGTGCCTCAGTTTCCCTCCCACCCCAGGTTAAATTTGGGGTTCCTACATCCTGGGGGCACAGAGTGGGGGAAGATTAATTTCAGGAGAAGAAAAGAGAGGTAAATCCCAACATCAGCACAAAAAAAGAAAAAAAGAAGTAAAAAACCTCCAGGCATCAGGCAGATGCAACGGGGCCCTGGGGGAAAATCATTCTAATAACAAAAAACATAAAAATACAATCCTCCTTCTTAATTATTTTTCAGTCCCGTGTGTATGGCATCGGTTCAGATCCAATCCTTGCTCCCCAGGAATATTTCTTTGAAGCCTTTCGTACCTCCCCCTGTCCCTGTATCCTGGGCTGAGGCAATTTCTGTTGTTGAGAAGAAGGAAAAGACAAGGGATGCTCGGTGCGTAGATCAGAGGCTCCTTTTGAAAATCCTCCGGGCAAAGGAGTGGGACTGAAACAAGATGCCCTTGGCTGAGCCACCATCCGCTGAAAATTGGCCGAGAAATCGAGCGGCTTTGATGAAAAATGCCTTCCTCTGCCTTCACCGCTCCCATCCAAACAGCATTCGGTGTCGAGCTGATAGCACGGATTTCACCCGAGGTAGTGGCAAGAAAAAAAAAACTGCCTGGAGAGGTATTCCATCCTCTGCTGAACTGGGAGCAATGGTAGGGTATGTGGAAATTTTAATTTATAGGTTCAAAGGCAGGGGATGCTGGAAAGCGTCTATAACCCAAAAGAGAAGCAGAGATTGCGACGTGAAAGCCCCGTAAGCTAAATATTCCTGGGTCGTAAAACCAGGGTTGGGGTGAAAATAAGAATTAAAAGAATTTATAGAAAGCCCTCACTGTACAGCATCTACATTCACATCCACAACTTAATGTCAAAACCCTTGAGATTTCCGAGCACCAACATATTTTGGGATGTTCATGCACATGTGAAGAACGTACTTAATTTTTTTTTCAGCTGTTTTTTGCCCATTTTCTCCCCTGCTTGTAATAAATTGGATTATACATAAGGGTAGAGCTGAAGTACCTTTGAATTTTGATTAATAATGCCATCTCCATATGGGATGCATAATAATCCCATCCTTGACTGTGCCACCCAGTCAGATATAGGTCAGCCTGAGATACCGATCTCCAATAAACCCGTGAGCACAGGGGGGAGATCCAGAAAGCTGCAAGAAAATGAACGTCATGCCAATACATAGGAAGGATAAATGAGATGACCTGTGTAATTACAGCCCCGTCAGCTTGACATCGATTTGGGGCCAAAATAATGGGATGTCTGCGACGGGACTTGTTTAATAAGGAATTAAAGGGAATAACATAAAGGATGCCAATCAACAGGGGATTTATGGAAAATAAATCTTGCCCAACTAAGTTGATATCTTTTTTTTTTTGATGAGGTTATAAATTCGGGCTGATAAAGGTGATGCTGTCAGCATAATGTACTCGGGCTCTTCCAAGGTTGGGTCTTGGATGACATCTTGATTAAGAAACTGGGAAGCGAAGAAATCACCCTGGCAGAAATGAAATGGATTAAAAACTGGCCGGGTGACAACTTTCCAAAGTCTCAAAGTAGGGAATCAATGGGGTCTTCTGCTCCCCGTTGCCTGCTAGAGCAGGATCGCCGTGATTTGACATTTTTATCAACGACCTGGAAGAAACCATCACGTCATCCCTTGATAAAGTTTGCAGCTGATGCAAAGATCAGGGGAACGGCAGGGGAGGAAGAGGAAAGGGCATCGAGACAAGATGCATCTTAATAAAACCACTCGGCCAGCGCCGGAGGAGAAGGGCTCTTCCCTCGGCAGCAGGGATGGAAGATGGGGCTGATAGGTAGACGAACAAGGTTTGGAGGATGAAATTCCATTTTTTTTCAGGCTGAAAAGCTTTTTTCAGGCTTTTTGGTATGAAAAGGTAGAAACTCCAGGGTGGTTTGTAGCAAAAGTGGCTCAGTTCTCCCCTGGGAAAGCCACGCACAAGGCTCTGCTCCTTCGACTTCAGCTCATCCCTCGCCCGCTGCGCAGGATTTCAAGGACTTGCAGCTCTTCAACGTTATCGCAAATCCCACCAGGCACCTGGCTGAGCCTTTGGGCTTCGAACTATATTAAAAACACGGCCTGAAGTGACTCGCTTGAGGCCAAGCACTGCGGGAATGATGCTGCTCAGCAGATCTCCGCATCGGGAGGGCTTTAGCCAACATGCTCATCTTTTTTCCCATCTTTTTTCCCAAGATTGTGTCTTTACCCTCCAAAAAAACCCCTCTCCCAAGCCCCACGTAGCCACAGCCGCTGTGATTTGGAAGCTGCCTTTTGCGATTTCTCCCAGCGCCAAACACACGCGACACTTGAGGGCTCTCGGTAGCTGGCACTTTATTGCTTTTTCTCTTTTTTTTTTTTTCGCCTCTTGCAATCCAACGGCCGAGAATAATGGACAGGCTTCAGCCGAGGGAATTTAATTCTGCTCCCGCTCCTTTCAGATCAGAGCCTGTGTCAGCGGGGTGCTCTTACAACAAGAGACTTTATTACGGCTTATCCAACACTTGGCAAGTTCTCAAGCTGCAGAACTGGTTTGTAGGACGGAGATTGCCGCTCCGCGGTGCATGCTAATGGAGATCTATAGCTGTGCCTCCTCCCTATAGGGGAAGGGACTTTTTAAACCCCATGGCATGGAAAAAACAGGCTGGAAAACTCCACGGAGGCCAGAGGTGTATGAAGTCCCTCAGGGATGGATTCTGGTCCCAGGTCCATGGAGCATCATCAAGACACTGCACTGGACCCATATTCAGACACAAACCTCCCCTCACTTTTTTTTTTCTTTTTTTTTTCTTTTTTTTCTCTTTTTTCTGGTGTGAACATTTCATTCACCTGCACAAAAGCCCTGAGGAGAAACTGTCTGATGGAAAAATGACCCACCTAACAAACCAGCTTGCAGCAGCCCTCCAATCCAACCTCCCACATTTTTTCCCTTTAATTTTTATTTCATTTTTCTCAGGCAAGGAGTGGAATGAAACCCAGGAATGCTGTTTTCTGGGCTCCTGCCTTACCACAACAGAGCATCTTCTCTTCCTCCGCCCTGAGCAAGCATCAAACTCCCTTTAACTTCAGCAAATGCTCCCCAAACCCGTCCGGGGGGATAACTTGAGGATGCACAGCTTGTCACCGCGGATGACACATGCCTCTCTCTCAGGATGTGGTATAATGAGCTGTTTCGTGGTCTCCCAAGGCAGAAATGTATTTATGGCACAAGGGGAGATTTTTTTCTTTCAGATCTGGCAGCTAATAATAGCTGCGGCTGGGGCTGGGTTGAGCTGGTCAGGTATAAATCAGGGCTCAAGCCCTACCGTCATTTTCTCCCTTTTGGGAGACCAAGAAGATAACATCGTGTGCGAATATTTGCACCAAAGAGAAGGAGAAGAAAATATTCCAACTGGGTTACCAAGGCGTAAATCCTGCTCCTCCCTTCCAGGGCATCCATCCCCAAACCATCTGCATCACCAGGACCTTCCTGTAGACTCGATCTTGCTTTCCAAGGCAGGGATGCCCCAACCCCTGATTCGTTTTCACCCTGTCGAGTGACCTATATATCTTTGGCCTCAACCAGCAAACAAAGTTAATAAAATGCCTCCCATTGTCCCCTGGCACCACACAGCCTTGAATAGTACAAATGCCCTGAAGACAATTTTTTCTTTTTTTTTTTTCCCAAACAAAATAGATGCATATTATTTTTTTTTCTTTTTCTTTCTGGGGGCCTGAAGAAAATAGCTAACAGGTTCCAGAGGGATATATCCTGCTAATTCCACTCATGAGAAGGGATTTTTTTATTTTTTTTCAAACACCACTGATGCCTGAAGCGCTGATGAAGTTCCAGGTTTGCTGATTTGCGGACCCGGGGCCAGGCTCCCACCGGAGCCCATTAGATATCCTATAGATAGGCAGCTGGATGCACAGCCACGATACGCAGATCTGCCAGTCAAATCTAAAAAACATTACTAAGCAATCCCCTGCATTTCCCATCTCCTACAACAACAAGAAGAGGGACAGGTTTCTGTAAACCACAGCAGATTAGCTCCTGGGCTTTTTCCTCTTCATGCCCCATTAATTATTTCAGCGTGGATCTCTATGATGCCTGGGAGGAAGAAGAGGGGGATGAACATGTTTCTTCACCTGGCTGTGATGCATCTTGCACCTTCTTCTTTCCCTTCACCCAAAAACTCATGCAGCCCACACCGCAGGGGTTAATTTTTTTATTCCACGTATTTGTGCGAGTCCATCTTGAGAGGTTTCCACCGTAAGGTCATCGTGTCCACCTCCTTTCTGCTCCGGGTTGCTTCATTTCTTCCTGCGAGGCCAGCCTGAGCTCGGTGGTGGATGGTGTAATTCAATAGGTTTGCAGATCTGTCTGGGGTCAATTTTAATTCTATTTAAAGGACAGTCGATCGAGCCATCTCTGGGGGTTTTTTTCGGAGGCGGAATTTCATACTGCGTTTAATATGCACTGGACGCGCTGGCCGGGGGCAGAGAAAGCATTTCAACGTCGATGAGGCATAACCGATGGGAGGGGAAGAGCTTTGCAACCTTTCTCCTTTGCTATTTTTGGCTTGGTGAGATCCTCATGAGCTGGCTCGGGAGGAGATGGCTCCCGGTGTGATTTCTAAGAAGCACTCCTGAGCCGCAGCATGATGAGCTCTCCTGATGATGTTCATGGAGGTACAAATCCTCCCTTTCTTGAGCATCATCAGCCCAAAGTCCACCCTCATGCCAGACTGACACCACTATAGACCTGTCCTTGGGGTCCAGGGGGGGCTGACATGGAGATAACCCAAGAAGCATGAGATCTGAGCACCACTGCACGACCATTACAACCCATCCTACCTCCCTCTCCGTCATAAAACAGAGGGTAATGTCCCAGAGAAGAGCTGCACATTAATAAAGGAAGAAGGCTTTCAACACTGCTGCTCATCTCAAACATTCCCTTAAGTGCAGGACGAGATGTTCGAGCGCTAAGACACAGTTTTTATGCCACTTAATAAAAGAGGAAAATGATATAACCGCTGGAAAAAAAAAAAAAAAACAAAAACAAAAATGCGTGCAGGGGAATTGGATTGCATCGCTTTACGCTCCGATCAATCCCGAGATTGCGTTGCATAAGCCAAGGGGGAAGTTACCGCCTCTGCCTCCCTTGGCTAACGTGCTAAAAAAAAAGCTTTGCTTGGGCATTTTTGGGGTGACAAACCCCGCTTACCCAGATGGAAATATTTTCCCACTGGAAAAAATGCCAGACCTGCCCAATAAACCTGTTGACGTAGGAAAAATTATCAATGGTGCATTTAATGAGCATCTCTATGGGTCCTCACATCAAGGCGATGGCAAACCAAGGGTTAAAAAGCCCCTTTGGGTTTTGCAGCGTGATGGGGGTTGACCTGGTGGCTGTTCTCACGTCGTTCGGCATGTCACAGCGTTGGGTCCCATAGCGGGAACATCCAGCCGACCGCCGCGGCTCCAAATGAAATGGTCTGTTCCCTGCTGGAGATAATTAACGTACATCAGCGAGGAATTCAGCTGGAGTGGCTATTTCAGGGACACGTGGTGTTCTCTCTCCCCCCAACCAGTTTGGGGTTTGTTTTCGAAATGGCACATAAAGTGCAACTGCGGCACATTTCCTTTTCTATTATGCCTCCGAAATTAAGTTAGATGGCCCTAATAATAGCGTTGCCTTTAAAATAACGTTGTGTTTAAAAGAACAAACTCTCCAATGTCGCCGGCGCGGCGTATTTGTCTTTTCCTTAATTCCCACTCGCTGTTGTATTATTAGACATTAGACATGATAGTTTTGTTTAATCTCCAGCTCCGTCGCCCATGGCTGACTCCGAACCCGTCGCTCGCCCCCGTTGATGAAAAGTCCTAATTCATCCTCGTTAGCTCAATTAGGAGGAAATTGGACAACAGTGGCACTTCTCACAAAAGGTCTGGGAGAGGGTGAGACTCTCCCCTGAGAGGTGACGCCGGCAGCGAGCTCTTGGCTGCGGGAGGATGAAGTTGGCTCTTGGGACGATGATGGGGGACAAATGAATTGAGACTTGGGGAAGTTGGGAAATGGAATAAGATGGATTTTTTTTGTTGCTGTTTTCCCAGCACAGAGGTGGTAGGAATCCATCCTTGCAACCCAGAGAAATTCATCATCATTTTGAGGTTGTTTTGAGCACACCTGCACCAAGGATGAAATAAATGGGAAAATAACGGGGTTATTTTTTTTTCAAAAAAATAAGTCTTCAAAAGCTTTCAGAAAAGTGGCTGTGTTTGGTTGTTGTTGTTTGGTTGGGTTTTCTTTGTTTTCTTTGTTTTGTTTGTTTGGGTTTTCTTTGGGGTTTTTGTTTGGGTTTTCTTTGGGTTTTTTGTTTGGGTTTTCTTTGTTTTGGTTTTGGTTTGTTCGGGGTTTTTTTCACTATTTGCTCCATGAGCATCTTTCTACCAACCATGAACGTGAGCACAGAAATGAGACGAAATGCTCTTCAACAGCAGCACCAGAAATGGGTGTTTGTAGAGTGGTTCCACCTCCCAACATGATTTCTTCAACTTTTATCTCCTTTCAACCAAGCTTTTTGGGGTTCAGTTAACATCCCCACACCCAGGACCACCTGCAGACCCAGGGATCGCTTTGGGTGCTGCTTCCCATCCTGGTCAACATGGGACCTGCAGCAAAGTCCACCCAAAAAATCTATGGGATCATCAAATCTTGGGAATTTCAGTGCTGGGGATATTAGCCCTATAAAGCAGACATGGTAAAACCTGAGCACGTGGCTGGTTTCTGGGAAACAGGTTTGGACAGTGAAGGGTGGAAGTTAAAGTCTTGTGTATAAATGTCGTGTTGTCGCAGTGCTATTAACCTCCTCTCGCTCTAATCCCATCCTTAATTGACTTTATTCTGATTATAGTCCCGATAGGCCTGGATCAGCCTGGGAAGGTGGGGTGGGAGGCGGCGGTGGGTGATGGGAAGGATGCAGAAGGAGCTGGAGAAGAGCAAAAAAAAAGGGGAGCAGCAAGACCTACACATTTGTGTGCTTTCTGAAACAGCCAACGGAAGGGAAAGAAAGTCAAAACTTCCCACGAAGTGTAGAAAAAAAAAAGAAAAATAAATCTCCACGAAAACAAATCACAAGCTATCGGTTTAATAATGAAGAGGCTTTAAACTGGCTGTTCAATAGAGATGAAAATACCATCTGCAGGTAACGGGGAGATGGAGCTTGATACCTAATCAACCGTCCTCTCGGTAAAGCAACATCACCCCGTCCGTCTGCAATCAGAGGAGGCGATGCCTTGAAGAGGCTCTCGGCGAGGGTTCTGTAATTGTCTCGGTGGAAAGGAAGAGTTCCCCCTAGTGCAGAGCGATAAATCAGGGATAATAACAACTCTTGCCAAAATAATCCTCGGGGCACAAACAACATCCAGCGGAGAAGGAGGTGCGGAGTCAAAACGTGGCGCCCGGATCCAGGGCTTAGCCAGGGCTATAAATACATCGACCTTTCCTGCATCTCCATTGTTGCCATAATATTTTTTATTAGTAATACTCAAATATAAGACTTTAGATTTTTTTTTTAATCGATTTATTTCCCGACTCCTCCTTGTGCCGCAATGTTTCCTCCAGCATCACCCCGAATCTCGGGGCTGGCACCGCCGGTGTTAAACCCTGATGGCAAAGAGGATGGGGACACCCCAGGGAGCATTTTATTACCCCAAAGATCTTGGGGACCAAACCTTCCCTGATGGCACCTAGCAGATGCAATGGATCCCACCAGCCTTTTCGGGTCACCCATCCCACCCACTCCAATTTCCACCCATTATTTCCATCTGCTGGGAAAAAAACCCCAGCAAACCCCAAGCAAAAAATGGGGAATCTGTGAAGCCATCCAACACTTGAATGAGAAGAAAGTCAGCGATCATGAAAGAGACTCGCCAGACTACTTTTTTATTATTATTTACTTATTCATTCCCTTATTGTTTCTGTTTTGTCTTCTTTTCTAAAAAAAAAAAAAAAGAAAAATACAGGTGTGTGTAGGGTAATTTGACTGGTTTTGAACCGATTCTGTTTACTCGGGAGCTGATAGGATTGATTTACAGCCGGCGATGAATGCAAAGAGGGGAAAAGAGACAGAGGAGGAGAGCAGCAGGGTTTGATTTCAGGGCTGGCTTTGCGGTGAATGCTAATGCCAGGAGCAAGTTCTCCATCTGGAAAGGAAGAGCTGGGAATTGTTTTACTGAAATTGGGATAAGGAGTAAGAAAAAAAAAGCAACCAAACACACCTTGTTGTCCAACAGACTTTTTGTGAAGATATCTTGGGGAAAAATAATCGAGTTTTAGTGTTTTAGGGATTTTTTCCAAGGTGATGGGGAGATTTTTTTTTTTTTTTTTAATGGAGTAGGGGAGGAAAACAACCGAGAATGGAAGTTTTATTTGAAAATAATCACAAACCCCAAGAAAACACAAACATTCAACTCAAAACTTGTTAATTTAATGTGGTGAAAAGTTGCAAGCAAGCCTAAACTGTGATTTTTTTAGGCTAGTTTGCTTTCCAGAGCACATATCACTTTCTGAGAACCTGAGAAACTTCTGTTTGGCATCTCTATGTCTTAAACCTCCCACCCCCAGCTCTCAGGTTAAACCTCCCGGAAAACAAACCAAAATCCCCAACACGGGGTGGGATGGATCCACATCTCCACCCTGCCCCAGCCTAGACCCCTGGGATCTGATCATCTCCCAAAACCCTTCCCAGCCCGTCTCCATCTCCCAAACCCCTCAAGATGCAGGAGACGGACCAACACCACCCTGAAAAGCCTCCAAGCTCCAACAGTCCTGCCCAAATCCTTCTTCATCTGAGTCTCCATCAACCCAAAAAATCTCCATCACGGGGCTTTTGCTGTTTTTTCTTCATTTTTACCATTTTTCCCTCTTTTTTTCCCATTTTCCCCCATCACATCCCTTGCTATGGATACCCACCTTGCAAAAACATCTTTGGATGAGGAAAAATGTGTCCAAGGGACACGCAGGAGGCTGAAATTCTCCTCTCTAGCCCAGAAATAAAGCACGAGCTGCCCTGTGTGATCGAGCCTTTCTTTCTTCTCCTCTCCTTCTCTCATATATTAATTCCTCTGAGAAACAGCCCCTTGGCCCCCAAATTATTTATAACTGCATCAAGTATATCAATAAGATTTCTCTCTCTTTTTTTTTTTGAAAAAAATAATAAAAAGGGTTGATCCTGACGGTAATTCATAGCAATTGTAGTAACCTGATAATAATTTCTAGCAATTAAGCAGAATACTAATTCACTCATTTAATGTCTTGTCTTTATTTATGGGGGCTGTGCTGGAGTATAAATATCTTACTCACTGTGTTGGTTAATGAAAATTTACTAAGTAGCTTTTTTTTAAAAAAAAAATATATGTTTATTCATTTTCAAGCTATTCTTAGCAATCACGTGCGAATGAGGAGTAATTGCTTGACTTTGGGATGGTAATTAGAAAGCACTAAGTCATTGTTTTCTGCTTGCCAGCGGATGGTTCGTTTAAGTGTGCAGCTGCTCTCCCAGCATTAATTCAACCTGCCACCTCCTCATCCTCCTCCTCAGCACCCACGGCCGCATCCTGCTCTCTCTGAACAAGAGTTTTCCAGGACTGATGGGTTGGATCAGCCCTGGGGTCGTACGGGGAACGGGTCGAGGTGTCCGTCCCCAGGAAGAATTGCTCAGCTCATGTTTGATAAACCCTCCATTGGGTCTCGGCGGCTTTGCTCCAGGATCCATCAGCATGCAGGGCAGGATTTGCGCTTGCTAACCAGAGCCGGATCCGGGGAAGCAACTTTTAATAAAAGAAATCCATTTCGAAGCAACCGGCTGTGAAATACTCTACCTGTGCTGCACCTCGCAAACCTTCAGCCTCTTCTTGCCCTGCCGAGGAGGTGGGAGCTTCTCCTGAGCATGGAGATGGGGAAGGAAGAGGAAGAAATGAAATGAAAATAGGAAATATTGATATTCGTGTGCAGGATTGCTCGCTCGAGGACACTTGGACCACCATCCTCCCTGGGTGGGAGGGATGCTCATGGGAAACTTAAGGAAAATGCCCTTTGCTTGGGCTGCATCGCCAACCACAGCCCAACGCAGAGGGAAATGAGGCCAACTGGTGTGAATTCCAGGCTAACCTGCACTGTGCCTCAGTTTCCCCAACTGCAAACTGGAGTTACTGGTTCTGCTCTCCTTTGCAAAGAGCATCAGGATCTCATGGAGAAGGTTTTGGCTTCCACGCTGGGTTAAGAGATGGTTGCTGTGTGGGGTGTTGGCCAACGCAGCATCATTTTGAGGGGGTTGCAGACACCCAGCGCAGGACATGATGTTTAAAAGCATCAAAGTGCTTCTCAACCGGCATTTACAGGGCCCTGGTTTACCGAGTGCTCAGAGCAGCCTCTTCTTGCTGGAAAACAGGGCTCGAAATGTTTTAAAGCATCTACAAATACAAGCTTTGCACTGCACTCAGCCTTCCTCAGCTTTCCCATCTTTAAAATGGGTATAACCCAGCTCCCTCGGACACATTCCCAAACACCGCAGCTGCTTTGCTGCCTGCACCCGCCTCCAAAAATGGGGCAAGAGGCCGGAAAAAGGGTCCAGCCTTCCTACCTATACCATACCTATATCGCAGAATGGTTGGGGCTGGAAGGGACCTTCAAGATCATCCAGTTCCACCCCCCTGCCATGGGCAGGGACATTTCCCACCAGCCCAGGTTGCTCAAAGCCTCATCCAGTCTGGCCTTGAACCCCTCCAGGGATGGAGCATCCACATCCTGCATCTCTGTCGGGCAAAGGAAGAGTCAAAATACCCCAGGGAGCATTTAGGGGTCTTGACCATCTCCTGGTTGTGCCGAGGTCCAGCAGCTTTGTGCATCACCTCCCGAACCAGCTTCTCATGGGGACCATGTGCATTTTCCAGTCCCCAGTGCCTTTCCAAGCATCTCTTTCCAAAAAGGCAAAGCAACCCTGAGGATTTCCAAAGCAGCAAGCAGGAGAAGGCAAAGGAGATGATGCTGTTGGTGCTGCCTCCAAGACAAATTTGCAAAATTGTCCTTTGCAAAACAAAAATGCCATTTACACCTTTTCTTTACACCCCCTTCGCCGGGGCTGCTGCTCCCTGGGTGCAAAGGAGTCGGTGCAAGAGGAAAATCAGCTCCAGGGCAGCCTGATAAATCCCCGCAGGGCTCCGGTCCAGCGCGTCTGCTTCCTAGAGATAAAAAGAAAACATCACTCCTCCAAGGCGCGGACATCGGCTCTAATCTCTTCGTGTGCCAGGTCCCTCACCATGTCACGGGGAAGCAAAGATGGGCGAGGGAGGGAAGCAGCTTCCCAAAGCGGTCCAGCGAGATCAGCCTCAACCAGATGCTTAAGGACGGAGAAGCAACTTGTGTTGATTTTGCACTGGGACCTGGAAAATCTTTTATTTTTTCATATCAGAATGGAAAAATAATTCTGCAGAAGGGTTGTGGGGTTTGGGGACATTATTGAGGTGCTTTGAGATAGATCCTAAAGGTGGGATGCAGCTCTGAGCGGGATGGGGATGTGAAAGGAGAAATTTGAGAAATTGAGGATGCTGGAGGAAAATCACTGGAGGAGGCAGGGAGAAAAGGAGCTGTAATGACATATAAGCAGCTTCAGAGGGAGAAAACGCTGGGCAGGGAAAGGCAAGCAGGCTGTCGTAGTTTCAGACAAATTCCTATCAGAACAAGGCGCTCGTTTTTAACAGGCAGGATGATTAACCCTGGGAATAAATTATCACACAAAATAGGAGATGCTCCACCTCTTAACAGCGATGGATAGAAACTAGGTGCTTTCTGGGAGGTTTTAATCAAACCCAAAGCACCGGGGTCCCAAAAGCAGCCCCTCAAGGGTGGTCTCTGGCCAAAGGCCATAAGAGCCAGCCTGATGTTCCCGTTGGATTTTTTTTTTTCCCCAGGAATAAAAGAGGATTTAAATGTTCAAAAAAGAAGACCCCAAGTCCGCTGTCGGGCCAGCAGCAGGATAGAATGATGGTTTTTGTTTTCACAGCCTCAGAAGATCACGTCTGTTGGCTTTCTTCTGCCAATGAAACTTGCATTTTTATTTTTATTTCTTATTTTTCTCCTCTTCCAAGCCTGGAACTTTAATCTTATTCCCAATTCTTGGGCTTTGTTACATTAATATCTCTTTATTTCTGACGCCCATTTGATGGCAACCTTGGGATGCTCCGAGTCCCCTTTTAGGGTAATTGGGGGGACAGTGTCACAGGGCAGGGGTGGCAGGTGGATTGCTATTTCTGCTTAATGACTTCCAGTTTAAATTACCTCTAAAGCATCCTAATTAACTAGGTGCCTTTTAATTGTCGGAAAGGTGGAGGGCAGGCTGGCAGATGTGGGTTGGTTCTGCTGGAATGCTATGGGATGGAAGAAGGGGATGTAAACCAGTAAGTGTGCAAAACAAGGTGGAAAAGGGGTTGGAAATCACTGGGCAGAGCTGGATTATCCCCTTAGGTACCCAACTAGCGGTGAGATCAGCTTCTCCAGCCTGTGGTGGCTTGGTGACTCCAAAAGTGACCTTTTGGGGACAACTTTGCCCAACTGGGGTCATGCTGGAGTGGATTATCCTGGGTATTTAGAGAGTATATTTAATAGAAAAATATGGAAATTCCCAGTTGCATGGAGGGTTTTGTGATATTTGTTGATGTTTCATTTGGATTTGCAGCAAAAGCTGGGAATTTTCTGCCAAAAAAAAAAATTTCATTTACATTTGAGCAAAATTTTGAATTTCCTCCAAACTTGGCTCTTCCCATCCATCGTAAATGTAAAGTCTCTTTAGTCTGGAAAAAAAAACAACTAGGCATCACCAAAGAGGGGTGGGAAGATGTCCACCCAGTTTTGGGTCTGGGTGTGATCCCCAAATGTCTGTGGAGGCAAAGATCACCCAACCTGCAGGTCTGATGTTGGGATGTTGTCCCAAGTCTTGTAGCTCCTGGGATGGTTTGGGGGTGATCTGTACATCCCTGAGCACATGGATGAGTACAACCCAAAATGGGCACAACCCTAAATGGGCACATTTTTGGTTTTTCCCCAAAAATGCTCATTAATTTGTCATTTTAGCACCCAGCCTCATCAAAACCAAGCAGACCTAGGTCGGGCTTTCTTCAGGCGGTGAAGAAAAGAGCTAAAGAAGGGGAAAGAAATGCTCTGGAAAAAAAAAAGAAGGAAAAAAGCCATTTGTCCCCTCGGCTTTATTCCGGCTGTAGAACCAGAGCAGCTTGTAGCTCCAGAGAACTTTTAATAGAAATCTTGGGAATGAAATGGGTTACAGCTGTTTGCCTTGATAAATATATTTTATGCTACATGCCTCAGCCGCCATCTGTTTGCTGATACGAGCATTTCTCCTCCGCGGCGGCGGCGGCAGCTGAAGAGAAGTCGTCGAAGGGAAGAGCGGGCGACGGGCTGTGGTGCAGGTAGAGGGGAGGAGGTGAAGTGGTCTGTGCAATGGAGCTATTCCAGCGATTTAACGTCACAAAACTGTTCCAAGAAGAAGGAGGATGAAGGTGGGTGGGAGGGTGGGCTAGAAGTTGGGGTTTTTCCAGGGGAATCTGGTCTTTCTGCTGGTGTTAGCCCAAGGGAAATGGTCTGTGTGACACCATGGGTCAAGGGCTGGACTTCTTGAAGGTGTTGAGATGTTTTGAGATACGGGTAGAAGCCCAGATGTTGCAGAAATTTTGGTGCTTAATGATCATTAAAAACTCTCACACTACATCCCACCAGGTGGGTTCACGCACCTGAATAAAAGAAGTGATGTGACGGGCTCCTTCCTTCATCTCTCTCCATCCCCACCCAGGAAAACGTCCCTTCTGCCAAAGTACTTGAAGAACCACCAGTTTTGGTGTAAAAGCCCCAGAAGCGTGGTTTTCTCCTGCCCTCGAGCATCATTTCTCCAGCAGAGACATCCAGCTCTCCCTGATTTAGAGGGACCTAGTGGGGAAATCATTCCAGATTTGTACAACCCAACGGAGAACCCACCACCACCAAGCACATTGCTTTCATGGTTAGTTGTGCTCGTAGTTGAAACCTCTCACCTTTCTGCTCTTGCCTAAAATTTTTTCTGGAGCAAATTACACAGATCCCACCTCGCTGTGACCCATTCTTCAATAAAACCTCAAGGTGCCGGAATATTAGAGCATCCTGGAGATGTCTGCAGGCTCTTATCTACTGGAAAATCCTCACCCACTGAGATATTCAGGCCCATGGGGTGATTTCAGGAGATGGGCTGACCTCCAGATGCGAGCAATGCTGTCAGAAAGTCAGGTTTTCTTTTTTTTTCTTTCCCTGTCTCTCCTCTTCCCACCACCACGCTTAGGAAGGTACGTAATCGCTGGTTGTCACCTGCCTGGGTGCCTCAGCCAGAACATGGCTTATTATGGTGATTATCGCTATCATCGCTGTGATTATCAGGTTATTTGATATCGCCAAGGTCAGGGCTGCACGAGGTGCTGTAGAAGTGGAGAGAAAAAGGGAGATTTCTGGCTGGGGGCGGGTTGTAATTAGGCAGAAAAAGAATGCGGTAGGTTGGGATTAATTGGGTTGAGCCCAATTCCATCGGAGGTCGACATCACCTGCAGTCGGATGGGTGATGTTGGGGAAAAAAATATGGGTGGAGATGCCACGGGTGACTCGGCCCTGGAGGACCCCAGTGTTCCCATTTAAGGAGAATTTTGGCCTTTTTATTCCATTTATTGCTGGGGGAGGGATGATGCTGCCAACCCAAACCACCCCAGTAGAAAATCCCCTTTTCCAGCGGGCTCCAGAGCATGGGATGCTCTTGGGTTGCTGTATGTGTAGGATTCTGTCTGTGTCCATACCCTCAGCATCCCCTCGCCAGCCCCTCCCTGCCCTCCCCAGGGTCCCACAGAGGATGCTGACCCCCCTTTTTGAGACAACCACGGACTGGTACAAGGAGGGAGGACCTCCGGGGCAGCCTTTCATCCTGCATCTCTTTCTCTCCCCACTCCTCCTCTTCTTCCTTCCAGAAAGCTTTGAGCTCGGAGCACTTCAAAATTCCAGGGGATTCAATACAACACAGCAGGTTTGTGGGGTTTTTAAAAAAATATATTTCCCTCCTCCTCCCTCATCTCCAGCATCTTTCATACAAAGTGTCTCCAAGAGCTTTGCTGGGGGAGATAAAGGCTGAGCAAAGCCCTTTTGCAGAGCCAGGTTCAGAAAAAATACCGTGAAGCAGAAAGCAAGAGAAGAAGGAGGATGTTTCAGAGCTCCAGCATCCCACAGCTCCAAAACCAGGGCTGGAAAAACTTGGGGGTACCGCAGAAAAGGAGCCCCAATTCTATTTAGCATCACCCAGCACCGTGTCCACCCTCCCTGGATCTCCTGGATCTCAACTCATCCTGGATCTCCTGGACCCTGCTTCCATCCACCAGGTCACACCCAGAATTAGGGCTGAAAGGGACAATTTCACCCTTCAGCATCCCACCTATCGGTCCCCAACATATGGATCACCCCAGCATCTCAGGGTGAACCACCCTAGGACAAAATCAAGCATGCACCAGGGAAAAATTACTTTTTTTTTCAGGGGGGCGGGGGGATTTTTTGAGAATTATTGGTAAAAAGTTTGCTTTATACGTATATATAAACTTAGCAGAGGGATGGATGTAGGATGCTCGAGGCTCTGGGATGCACTGATGCCCAGGGATGGATGTAGGATGCTCGAGGCTCTGGGATGCACTGATGCCCAGGGATGGATGTAGGATGCTCAAGGCTGGACCACAGCACCAGTGGGGAAACTGAGGCACAGGATGTTTCGCCTTGTAGTTGTCCAGCCCCAAAGCATGGGCAGAAGTAGAATTTTGTAGCCTGGCCCCAAAAACTTGATATTTAAGAGAAAATACAAATTATCGTGGCGTTCCCCATCAGAGACAATGTTTTTATTTCCAAAATTGCCAGCAAACCTGAAAAATTTCATTTTCTCCTCTCTCTATTTGTAAGTGAATCTTCAGAGGGATATTTGATAGCTGTAATTTCCTCTTCAAGCTATATAATTAGGCACCTCAATCAATCGGCGTCATTTCTCACTTTGCTCAAAGAATAAACTGCAAAAACAAATGCCTTTTTTTTCCTTGACTTGGGGCAAATTCCCAGGGACGGGCTGAAATTTTTGCGGCCAACTTTTGCTTTCAGCTGCTGCTTGCATTCATCATGGGTTTGGAAAGAAAAATAAAAAGAAAAAAAAAGGAGAAAAAAAGAAAAAAGGAAAAAAGAAAAAAGGAAAGAAAGAAAAAAAATTAAAAAAGGAAAAGTGAAAAAAAATTTAAAAAATTAAAAAAGTACCAAAAGCAGTACTGAATAATCTTTTCTTTTATGTAATTATTTTTTTCTTCTATACTTCAGATAAAATAATCCCTATTTCCAACCAAGAAATCATTTCCCAAGAAAGTCAAGCGCTGGAAATCTCCAGCATCCCATTTTATTTTGCACGCTTGGAGTCGTCTTTTCTATCTGGGTACAAAACCCCGCTCAGCTCGGTTTCTTTTCTCATCTCACTGGAAATTTTAGGATGTAAAATTAGACTTAGACACCTGTCCCCTAGGGGAAAAAGTGTCCCCAAAATCTCAGGAGCACCTCAACTGGCTTCATTGCATCCAAGGATGCTCCTCAGCATCTCCATGACACCTCGTGGTCCCCAACCTGCAGTGAGGTCCCCAAGGTGTGACAAGGGCTATGCATCGCTCCTGTCATTTTATATTTTATGTTATTTTATTTATTTTTATTTTATTTTTTATTGATTTTCATTTTTTATTTTTTAAAAATATTTTAAAATAATATTTATTTATTTTATTTTCTCATTATATTATCGCTCCCTCTCCATCCCATTATCCCAAGAATTTTCCTTCCCAACCAGGAGAGCATCCCCACGCTTTGAAGCATTCCTCTTCTGAGCAGCACCTTTGCAGAAGGGGAAACTGAGGCACGCTGGGGTGAATTTCCCCATGGGGAAAGCTCTGCAGCAAGAGGAATTTTTTTTTTTTTA
The DNA here is from genome assembly GCA_013400615.1 of Syrrhaptes paradoxus. Lineage (NCBI taxonomy): Eukaryota > Metazoa > Chordata > Aves > Pterocliformes > Pteroclidae > Syrrhaptes > Syrrhaptes paradoxus. The sequence goes on from VZTO01009876.1 coordinate 30,125, forward strand.
CCAGCAGGATTCTGCACAGCTTTTCACTTGTCATATATATTTTTAAATGACGAGGAAAAGATTTTATAAACCAGGGAAACGCGTGATTATTTTCCTCTTTTTTTCTTTTCCAGGTGCTCAGCTCGGCTTTGTCATACCCCAGAATGAAATCCACCTGAGCCGCCGCTGTCCTGCTGTTTAAAACTCCATTTTCTGTCAATATTTTTTCATTTTTATCAAGTTGCTTACATGTTTTTGTATTATTGCCTCCCCTCCCCTATTTTGCCGCAGCGTTTCAGAACATTTTGTTTCTTGAGCTTCTCGGTAAATAGCCTGGAAGTAAGAAAGTCGAAGGCACAGGGAAAATATTTGCTTTATTGGTGTGATGTTTGAGATCTATTGCATTTGTCAAGGTGGAACAGTGGGAAAAAAAAAGGGAAAAAGGGGAAAAAGGAAAAAAAGAAAAAAGGAAAAAAGGAAAAAATAGAAAAGAAAAAAGGGGGGAAAAGGGAAAAAGATGTTGAAAAGGGGGAAAAGGGTGGAAAGTGAGAAAAAGGGGGAAAAGGGGGAGAAAAAGAGGAAAAAAGAGGTTAAAAAGGGGGGAAATATAAAGATGTCTGGTTTATCCCCCTTGGCTTTCGGAAGCAAAAGAAAATTTTAGGATCTGCTCTTCCCAGCTTCCAGCATTGCTCTTTGCTCCGAGACATTGCAGGGAGCAGGCGTGCAAACCCCAAATTGCCCTTTGCGAAAGGTCACTAGTCCAACGATGAGAGTTTTTCCATCTGAAATGCTTTCACAGAGAAAAAAATTATCTTTTCCTAGAAGTTAGAAAATTCTGCTGGTTTTAATGGAGGCAAGAAGTAATACTCTTTGTGGGAAAAAAAAATAAATTGCCATGAAAATGGTGTATTGAAGCTTCACAGAAAAGTCTTCATCTATGTAAGTCCCCTCACTCTGCAAGCAAACATTTTGCAGAATAAAGCAAAACACAATGGGGAAAGTCTGCAAATTATTTAGAAATCTAATTCCCGCTGAAATAGGGCATCGAGCATTTTATCCCACGTGCGTTTAAATCTGCTGCCAGCAAAAAAACTACATTGCTTGCAGCCTCTCCCCAGTCTGCCTTGCAGGGAAGCCCCAGAAATATTTTTTTTGTGGTTGCAACTGCTGACAAAAATCCCCAAATCCTGCAAAGGTTGGAGGGACTGGAGTCACTTGCCCAAGGCAAGAGGGATGACACAGCCCAGGAGTGTCACCGTCCCTTGCAGAAAATGCAAAAAACAGGAGAGTTGCATGCAAGCATCCCCACTTTTGCATCTTTTTTGACAGGTGTGCAAGCAGGGATGGGAAAAGCAGCACACAGGGACAAAAGCTTTATATCCTAAGGGATGCAAACTAAAAAAAAAATAAATAAAAAAAAAATTCTTCATTTGCAGGGTGACCACCCCTCTGCAGAGAGCAAAGCGTGCACGCGCCAGGCTCAGCACCGGGCGTTGCAATGGGTAGATCTCGGTTCACCGCTGCTCCTAGGCCGGGTTTAACCCGCCTGCCACCGGGTTAACTGGTTAACAGCAGCAGGGTGTGCAGAGTTAGGCTGGTTTAGCTAACCCAGCGCGGGGGGACCGCCGAGCCCAGCTCCCGGCCAGGCAGGCGGCTGCAGTCGGAGCGGAGCGGTGGCAGCAGCCGCTGAAGTTCACCTTCCAGCACAGCGGTGAGTAATTAGAGGCCATAGCTGTAATTACTTTCTAATGCTGGGTTTATAATTGCGCTCGGCGGCCCCAGCTGCCCCTTCGGAGGCAGAGATGGAGGGGAGGGAGGCACGGGCCGCTGTGGCTGTGCAAGGCGTGGGGGTAAGAAATGCTTTTTACTTTTTTAATTTTTTTAAAAAATTATGAATGTATTTATCTTTTTATTTCCTTTTTCTTGCTTTCTATTTTTGTTCCTTTCTTTCCCTTTTTTATTTTCTTTCTATTCTTTTTTCTTCCCCGCCTTTTTATTTTTTCTTTTCTCCTCCTTTCTTTTCCCTTTTTTCTTTTCCTCTTCTTTTATTTTTCTTTTTTCTTTTCCTCCTTTTTTTCTTTTTCTTTTTGCTTTTGCTTTTCCCCTTCTTTCTCTTTTCTTTTCCTTTCTTTTCCCCTTCTTTCTTATTTATCTTTATTTGGTTTCGGGACCCTCCCCTTCAGCCCCAGCCCCTCACCAGCCAAAAATTAAATCCCAGAATGAAAAAATCACCCTCAAAAACCTCAGAAGTGGCACTCAAAGGCCAGAAAAGCCCTTTTTTAACCCCCGGCCTTGCAGGGCGCGGGTTCCAGGAGCACGCACCCGCCCTGCAGCCCCGCACGCGCCCCCCGGGACCCCTCCCCGGGCACGCGGCGGCCGCACGCGGAGGCGCCGGCGGCGGGAAGCGCTCGCGCCGGGGTTCGCCCCCTCCCCAGACAAAAGTTTTGTTTCGGGCGCTTTTAGTGCCTTTTCCCCCTCCTCCTGCCTCCAAAATATTTTTTTTCGGGGGAAGAAGAGCCGTTCCCCCCCCAGGGAGGTGAAGCTGCAATTGGGGGGGGTCCAACCCCCCCAAAAGAAAAGAAAAAAATCCTGGAGAGCAGGAGCCTCCCCCAAGCAGGTGAGGATGGGCCCCGGGGGGGGGGAGTGATGGGCATCAAGCCCCCCCTAATTTGGACATTTGGGGATGGGAGGGATCTTCCTCCCCTGCAACAAGCAATAGCAAGAAACCACCCCCCCCCCCCCCATTTAGAG
>VZTO01009876.1:33045-69070 GCA_013400615.1 Syrrhaptes paradoxus
CCCCCCCCCACAAAAGCCCAGGCAGCGCCGGCGAGAGCCTCCCCTCCGCCAGTCGCGGCAGCGCTGCCGGGGGAGGAGCTGGGGGGGGGCGGCGGCGGCGGGGATGGAGCCGGGCGAGCGGAGCCGGCGGGCGGCGGCGGTGGCCTGAAAATCCCCCCCCCCCCCCCAGGAACAGAGGAGCCCCCCGACCCTGAGGAATGAGCGCTTTCCAGGCAGACCTCCTCCTCCTCCTGCTCGGCTGCTTCCTCCTCAGCCACGGTAGGACCTTGGCGCCGCATGTAATTTTTTTTTTTTGGGGGGGGGGAGAGTTTGGGTGCTAATTGTGGTTTTTGCGCGCTGAACAAGGGCGAGGAAAAAGGTTGTGGGGGTCGAGGAAGGATTGCAGAGTTTTTTGGTGCGTTTCTGGCGAGGCAGCTTGGCTTTTCCTGGAGAGAAGAAAAGAAAAAAGGAAAAAAATCTTTAGCATGCAAATGAGTTCTTTCTGCTCCGGTTCTGTTAATTAGATCGTGTTTGTGGGTAAACATGGCAACAGCCCCCCCACCCTTTTCTTCCATCACCCCCACCCCCATCCTTTTGATGATGGAGGGATAATTTTGGTGGTGGGGGTGCAGCAGCCTGGGGGGAGCCCCCCTGGTTTGCAGGGAGGATGCTGCGGTTGCAAAGCTGGGGTACAGAGGGATTTGCTCCTGGGTTTGGGGAGGGGGGGTGAAAGAGTCGATTTGGATGCCCAGGAGAGGTGGGGAGCCCCTGGGGGGGTGTCTTAGGCGGACCCCCACCTCCCCGACAGCGCAGGAGAGTGGGAATACAGAGGAATTTGCATTGTAACTTTGCTACCGGCTTGTCTTCCCCCCTCCCCCCCCCCCCAAAAAAAAAATGAAATAAAAAAAAATATTCGGGGAGTGGGAGGCGTTTTGGGGAGCGGTGCTTGCCATGCTGCTGTGTGCCTTGGTCCCTGGATTATCTGTCACCTGTGGAGGACGCTGAGACACTGCTACAAGCCAGACCCTAAGCGAGCTTCGCCTCTCTGCTGCTCATCCCCTCGCGATGCCGGTGTCCAAAAAAACCCCAAAAACCCATCTGTGTCACCCCACCGTGGTCCCCAAGCCAGCTTTTGTGAGGGTAGGGCTTTGAGGTTGCTTTAAAAAAAAAAAAAAGGAAAAAAAAAAAAAGCCCACACCACCCCTAAACCCACGCAGCTAGTCCATCTGTTGATTAAATGAAGGATAAAACTTTTGGAGAGAGTGTAGTGCTTCTCAACGGGCAGCTGGTTTTGTTTTTTTTTTTTTTCCTTTTTGCTCAGCCAGACATCATTGCTGAACATCCCCCACCATACGCTGCGTTTTCCCCCAATTCCCTGAGCAGGGATGCTGTGCCTCTGCGTGTCCTTACCTCCTCTTTCCCTGGCTTTGGATGTGATGCTGGACTTCCCACGCTGCCCTCCCTTCTCCTTCTCTCTCTGCTTGTACTAATATTCCTTCGGGGAGGAAAGCCGTGTTTGCATTCGCCTTTTGCTTCTGCACAAAAGGAAAAAAAAAAACCCGCTGTAGGTTTCTGGCTGAACAAATCTGAGCTCTCCCTGGTGCAGCAGGGCAGCAGCGGGGCCGGGGGGTAGCAGCACTTTGGAAGCTCATCCTGGCCTCCTTGCATCTCTCCCACGAATCTCTCGGCTCCCTGGCGGGTCAAGTGGCAGTTTGCTAACAGAGCAGGATAAGTTTGTGTCTGGGATCCAAGCTGGGGCATTTTTCTTTTATTTTTTTTTTTTTTTTTTCCTTTTTTTCTTTTTTTTTTTTTTTTTTTCCCCATCATCCCTTTTGCAGTCATTATTTTGAATAAGGGCTAATGCATGTTTTAGTAGTGTGGTTTTTAATAGCTTATTCTTGTGAATTTTGTGTATATATATTTTTATATATGTAAATACTTTTTAATAGCTTGTGTTCAAGAGCAGCTGTGGCTCCTTGGCTCTGCTGTGCTGTAGCCCGAGCTCGGTTTATTTCTCTGTACCTTCAGGAGGGTGCATCTGGTACTTTGCTTATTCACGCCGGGTTCCGAGGCGGAGCAGTCCTGTCTTGCAGAGGGGGTTTGGCTGGTTTTTCTCCTGTAGGAAGAGCCAAAAGCATTTTTCTGGAGTTGGTGCTTGCAGAGAAAGGGGCTGGCGGCAGCGTGGTGGCTTTCCCCTTTGGGGTGAAACCGTGCAAAGGATCCCTAATAGGATTTCATGCAAAGGATTCCTTCGGCCACTCTGGAGGGGGGAGGAAAGGCTGGGATGTAGGAACTGGAGCTTTATTTTCCAGCATATGTTGTGTCTGCCTCCCCTGGAGCAGCCGCTGTGGTGGTTCTGGTGTGTCCGCATGGGGTGGCATTTGTTTTCCATGGGCAAAGTTATTCCTGAAGACTGGTGGGTGTTGGGGATGGGATGTTGGGTGCACCCAGAGGGATTTGCTGTAACAAGGGAGGCAGGACTTAAATTCCCCTGAGCCCAGGGCAGTGGGGATGGGGGGGGATCATCTCTGCAGAAAACCTTGCTTTGGTTTCTAGATCCTAGTTTAAAAAATAAAATAAAAAAAACCCCAAACAAAAAAACCCCAACCAAATAAACAAAAAAACACCCAAACAACTCCCTTCCATGAGATCCTCACCAAAAAGGCATTTTCCATCACTGTCTCTGTGCAGATGCCCTTGGGTTTGTACTTGTGGCACGGTGGCATCCTGCTGTTTCTGCAAACGGTGCAAGGCTGGAGCTTGGGCTCGGAGCTGAGCTTTGCAGGTGCTTGTTGCTCCGTCTGGGGCCGCGCTGCACCTGGGTGCACGCAGGCGATGCAGGAGGAGCATCCCCTCGGCTGCTGACTTCTGCGCTTCTCTGGAGGTGATGGAGGATGAACGAATTGCCTTCCCTTGAGCATCCTCTGCCTTTTGCCTTTGCAAATGGTCTGAAACATTGTTTCTCTTGCGGGAAGTCGATAACTCTGTTTCCCATCCAGGGCTGCTTTCCCCTGGTGTTTCTTTTGCTCTTCCATGAGATAAAAGTTGCAGCAGGAATTTTTTTTTTTTTTGCCTCCTGCAGAAGAGGAGATGTGTGGTGGCCCTTGGTGGGAAAGAAATTGATGCTGCCATGAAATGAGCTGCTTCTGCTTGGTGGACAGCTTATACCTCTGCTCCCAGTGTCAGCCAAACTGGGTGAGACTGGAAGCAACTGGGTGGCCAGCTTACACCTCCCTCCTCTGCTCCAGTATCAGCCAAACTGGGTGAGACTGGAAGCAACTGGGGCAAGTGCCTGGGCTGTGGGGAGGAGGATGTACCTACAACCACCTCCTGTGCTGTAACAGCCTGGATGAATTTGGCAGGATTCAAAATTTACCTTGGATGGGAAGATTTCTGCCTGTCTGGGGCTTTTCTTTCCAAAGACATGTTTGCTTTCCCTGCGGGTGATGAATACCAAGTTCTCCGGGTGTTGCAGGGTATTTTTTATTTTTTTTTTCCTCCTTCACAGTTCACTTGCTTCCTCCCTGGAAGCAAAATGCTTTGCAATCTTCTGTCGGAGGGGCTCATTATTAGCAGCAGTGGCTCAACTTCCCAGTTGGCTTGTCATCAGCCCCCCAGGTGAAGAAGGGTGAATTATGCTGATGAGAAAAAAAAAAACAACCCAGGACAATTCCACCCATCATCACTGCTTAGAACTGGAGGATGAGGGGTTTGGGCATTTCAGGGGAGGTTAGTGGGAGCAAAAATGCAAAATGCAATGCAAGTGCAAGAGATGCACGGGTGGAACCTGCTCATAGGAAGCCTGGAAATCTGTGGTGGTGAGCCCTCTTGTAAATTTAATTCCTCCTGCCACGTAGAGAGCACAAGGGTAGCTTTGCAAGAGGAACGTGTTGGGCTGTTTCCGAAACCCAGCAGGTGGATCTCAGCACTGGGGGAGCTGTTTGGTGAGTACAAGGAGCCAGATGGTGCTGCAAAAATGAGCAAGTGCTAATGGGCTTTGAAAATGAAGCCAGGGAAGGACTGCTAGCGGTGCAAGAAGTGGCAAATAAAAGTGGTTGAGTAGAAGATGGTCATGGTTTGGGAAGATGGGAGGTGCTGCTGGTGCGGCAACTGGGCTACGCGGGAGGGAAACCTAAATAAGCCCCAAGTTAGACCCGGTATTGTCCAGTCTGATGTATCCTGGGGGGAAAAAATGTGGCGTTGCCTCTTGTGATGTCTGTTTGGATAGAATTTAGAGTTCCCCGTGCTTCCCCATCTTCAGCCTGTCTCTCCTGCAGCGAGATCCACACAAGGATGCAGAGATGACTTTGCTCCAACTGGTTTTCGTGCAAGGTTTTGGTTATTTGCAAAGAACAGGAGGGAGGAAAGCGAGGAGGAACACCTCCCTTGATGCTAACGCGCATCCCCGCCACCTTCTCCCCTCTCCCATGGGGGTCCCCGGGCGGTTTGTGTGCACCTCTTGTGCAGATGTTGATTTTTCTGGTATTTTAAGGGACATGGGCTGGTGCAGGAACATGCACAGAAATTCCTGATGGGTTGTTGGATGGCATCTGTTAGAATAAAAAAAGGCTCGATGCTCTTCGTGCTTTTGTAGCCCTAAATAAAGGGGAGATGTGCCCCTTAGGTTGTGAATTGACTGAGGATCGAGGGCTTTGAATAAACTGTTTTCTCCTTTCAAACCTCTGATTTAATCATCAGCTTTGCAAGTTTTTATGGTGGTCCCCAGCGTGGAGAGGACTTTATGGAAATACTGCTGAAAAATTGGCTTCACATCACTTCCAGGATCCTTCCACTTATTTTTTTCTTTTATTTCCTTTAAAGACCAGGAAATTTATAGCCACAATTGATGAAGGCTCTAATTTAGCTCCTGTTCAGGAGCGAGGCAGGGCTTTGACTTCGCTGGGAGCTACCTCTGGCCAAAGAGACCGAGCGGCAGTGACCGTGTACGAGCTGATTTTATAAATCAATAGGTAGTGAAACAAATTGGTTGTAAATCAGCCTCGTGCTTATTTGCTGAGATTTAGGGCGGTTGGTGGAGCTCTGTGAGGTTTTAAGACTCTGTCCTGCCTTGGGGCTGGCTGTTGTCCCAGCTCTTGTGGGGGGGTGTGAATCCATCGCCTGCAGTATTAATTTCAAACACACCAGGAAATGTGAGATTTCTTTTCTCTTGGCTGGGAGGAAATGAAGTTTAAAACCTCTTTTTTCTGTTGAATAGTGGGATGCTGATGCCACTCGAAACTCGTGGGTTCCTGTTCTCCTGCACCTGGAGGAATGTCTATATCCCGAATTATTCAAGGCGAGAAGGGGAAAACCCCCATTTCTGATTTGTGCCTTGTGGTAGGACCGAGCAAACGCCGGGTTCTGCTCTTGGAACCTGTGGCTCAGCAGATGTCCTGCTTCAATGTGCCTTTTGAGCGCAGCCGAGACTGTTTATTCATCGCCTGGCTGGCAAGACCCACGCTCGAGTGTTTGCCTTTCCCTGGTGGCAGCAGCATCCTCCAGAGCCGAGCAGAAGGAGCTGGAGGTCACTTGGCTGTTATTACATGCGGCTCTTCCTTTTACCCAGTTGCATTAAACAGCTTAAAAAAACAAATCTAAAAGTTTTTTTTGAGTGTAGCTCTTATAGTGATGGGCTCTGGGCATCCTGCCTCTCAATGTCAGGTGCTGTTGAAGGAGGAGGTGGAACACTTGCATTGTTAAATTCAGATGCTGGCTTCAAGATGGGATCTTGGCTTGATGTGCTCGTTCAACGCCTGCTTGCAACAAAAAAATCGGTGGGTTGCATTTTTGGGCTCTCAGAGCCGGAGCAGGATGTAATTGGGGGTTTTTTGAGGACTTTGCCCTAACTGCTGCTCGTTAGCCATTGATAAGCTCGTCAGGCTTTCAGCTAGGATAATAGATGCTTGCTTTTGTTTTCAATTACTTTGTGGAATTGCTGTCTGCGGTCAGATGGTGGCTGATGCCCCTCTTAAGTGCTGGGGAATTTGTGCTCTTGGGTCACTTGTCATTTTCCATGTGGCAAAGCCATGTCACAGACACCCTGGGTGCTGCAGCACCTAAAGGCTGAAAATTCCAGGAGCCTTTTGGGTGAGATATCCGGCCTTTGTGGGAAGGGAAATACAAAAAATGTTTGATAAGGGTTTTTGGGTTTTTTTTTATTTAGAAGCTCAGTCCCAGCAGGATGCATGCTGCAGGCTAGAGGAGGAGCCTTGCTAATTACAGATGAAATGTGCACCCACAGTGGAAGGGATGAGCTTTCCCAAATTTCCTCTTGGATGAAGGATCAAAGCTTTGTGCTGTGGGTCTGATGTTAATTTTTATTTTTCCCCCCCAATGCATGGAGTGAAGAGGAGAAGCCATTGGGTTTGCAGGTCCCACCTTGCATTTTGGGCAAGGGACTGAATCCTTTTCAGGTTGTTTCCTCCCCATCCTTGCATAAGTGAGCATTCGAGCTGCCAGTCAGTAAATGTCAATATTGGATAAGTGTTTCCTTTATATCGCAGCCGTTTAGCATAAGCAGCTTGGAAACAAATGTCTTCCAGAAGCATGAGGTGTTTCGGTAAGTACACAGTCAACACGATGATGAGGATTAAATAAATGTCAGCTCCTCTTGTATGCTCAGCGTTGAGACAAGACAGCCCAACTTGTGCAAGGGCTGGCGTGGCGGTGACAACAGGAGGGATTTTGGAATTGGAATTTTTTTTTTTACATGGTATGGAAGGAGAAGGGTGGAGGAATTTTAGGTGGTGTCGGGTTGATGGTTGGACTTGATGATCCTTGAGGTCTTTCCATCCTTAGTGATTCTATGAGATGCTTTGGATGGAGGTACCTGGATCCAAAGGGGATGATGAGACAGAGGGTGCATCTGGCTTTTGGAAAGGGATCTAAATCCAGGCATTGTGCAGTTGTCCGCAGAGGCTCAGGTCCTTCAAGCTGTGTGTGCAGAAAAACCTTGCTTTTTACCCCCCCTCGCTTTGCCTCTTCACTGGCCACCCTGGCATGTCCCAGGACAGCCCGTGGNCCAGCTGCACAAAAAAAAAAACCTAAAAAAAAAAATCGTATAGACAAAAATCGTTAAGCAGTCAGATGAGCCTTATCAGCTCCTCCTGATGCCTGTCCCTGCCTCTGGTCTGCGCGGACTCGTTACCCTGCAGAGTGTGTATTTTAATGACTGCCCATTGCTGTTCCAGGTGACTTGAGCAGAGCATCCCCGTCGTGTCCTAGCAGCCCAGCGAGATTTTTTTCAGCTCGTTCTTAGAGCTGAGCCTAGAGCTCGCCTCGTTAGGCTGCGCGTTTATGGCACGGCTTGTGGACGTGTGGGGTGTCTCAATAATTCAGAGTGCCGGGAGAAGGGATACCCGAGTATTTTGAATTTCAAACCAGGTCACCTAGCAGAGCTGATGCGGTTTTTATCCTTTTTTCTCTTCAGCCTGGCGGTGGCAGCAGCAGCGCTTGCATGGAGCCGAGTGATCTGCTCCGACCTGCGGGTTCTGGGGTTTTTTGCAGAGGTGCAAGGCAACCCACTGGGTTCCAGATCTGCAGGGGGGCTGAAAGCACCCAGCTTGAGGTTGGGGTTCAGCAAGCAAGGCTGTTCCCCTCTGCATTGTGCAGGGATGTAGGAGGGGTGAGGGGGGAGAAGAGTTGGGGACCATCGGGAGTTCTCTCCCAAGGAGCAGTGGTGACCTTGTTGCATGGTTGGACCCATCTCCAACCACAGGTGACCCTTCCAGGCAGCACATAGCAGTGATACGGATGGGTGTATAGGATGGGGATGTGTCTGCCCAGCTCTTCTTGCCCCCTCCCCACTGATAACACCCATCATTTTGGGAGGTGACAAACCCCCCATGCATCCTTGCAGGGCTGCAGCAGGGGATGGATGCTGTTGCTGGTCAGGAGGGGCTTGCTAGGTGGTTTATTTTTTATTCTCTCCCATGGACTAATCCCCAGATTTAACAGTGCTCTCGTCTCCTTCTGGCTGTGTCTTGAAGCTCAGAGTGACGAGGACACCCCCCCACCACCACTCGCAAGGGCTGGAGAAACAGAACCAGCAGATGCTAAAATTAGGCACAGCTGTTTGCGGCGTTTTGTCCTCCCGATCGCAGAGTCTGACACTGTCGATGCTTATTCCTCATCTTGTCCAGGGACTGAGAAGGGTTTAAGGTATCAAAGCTTTGAGTGGCTGGAAATTAACTCCTTCTGTCTAAGCTAAAGCTTGACTTACTGATGGGAGATTTCTGGTGGGTTCCTTTATTTGCACTTATAATAATAATGGAAATTATAAGGGAAGCTGTGGGTGCCCCATCCCTGGAGGGGTTCAAGGCCAGGCTGGATGAGGCTTTGGGCAACCTGGGCTGGTGGAGGTTGTCCCTGCCCATGGCAGGGGAACTCAATGATCTCCAAGGTCCCTTCCAACTCAAACCTTGTGAAATTGCCAAGTAACCTCAAGATGGGCATCTGCTTTCTGGATTTAGGAGAAATTCTGCTCAAGGTTTTCCCTTGCTCATGAGCTTCCCCACCAGAGACCAAAGGAAACATCTCCAGCTCTCCTGTCCTTCAGCCTTTCTGTGCCTAAGCCCAGCTCTCAAGCACAGCTTAGATAAGTTCTGTCGTCCAGCGCAGGCTCTGCACACCTGAAGTTGTCCTGCTCCAGCATCGCATCCTGGATATTGTCATCTACTCTGGCTTCAGAGAGGTGGAACGCTCAATGCAAGGCTTGGTGTTCCTGGTTTGGTCATTGGGGTGGCCATCGTCCCACGTGAGTGCTTTATCCCCACTGTCTGCGGTGTGTTTTCTCCTGATGGATATTTTTTTCTTTGCTTCTCGTGCGAGTGTCTATCTCCTGCGGCAGGAACTGTTTCTGAAGAATTCCTCTTGCTCTGGTCATGCTTAAAATGATAATATTGGTTTAAGATAGACGCTTGAGATAAACTAGGAACCGCGGCACCCTTTGAAATCTTCAAAGCCCTCTTCCATCAAATGGACTGTCTGGGAAGGCAAGCTGCCAGGGCATTCCGATAGCCATGCTTGGGATGCTAACCTCCTCCTAAGGTTGTATATACATTTTTTTAAAGAGCTGATACCTCTCACCTTCCTCTCCTTCTGTGATCTCCCGAATTTGCCTTCTTTTTACCTGTTTTTACAGCGGTGGTTGTAGCAAACTTCATCCAGCATACTGATTTATTTTTTTCTTTCCTGCAGCAGGCAGGTTTTTCTCCATGGTTTGGCTTTCTCCCAAGCGTACACAGAAATCCGTGTAACGCTCTTAACCTGTGCGTGTTGCTGCTGGCTCGAGCTGATCAGGGTTGCTGTCCCAGTGGGAGCATTTTGCTCAGAATCAGGAAGAAAAGTTGAAGTTTTGAAACATCTGAGAATTAGGGGTTGGAAACTTCGAAGCTGACTTGCCAAAATATTTTTTTTTATTTGCAATTTTAACACTGAGTTCTGGAAGGGTTTTTCTTTTGTAGGTGAAGGATGATGAGTACCACTGTCCTTTGGTGGATGAAGGGATGCTGGGAAGTTGTTGTAGAAACTATTTTACTATTGGTCATCCTTCTCTGGAGTTTGGAAATGGGACAATTATGTTTTATTGTCTAACGCTTTATTTCTCTTGGTCTGGTTTTGTGCTTTTCTGACGCATTTTCTTGTGCACCACGAGGACATCCCATGCCAACATGTGCCTTCCCTGTGCTTCCATAAAACACCCTTAAAATCAGCTTATTATTGGAAAATATGGAAAGATTGTAAAAGTACTGATGATATTCATCTGGCCCTGGTGCACTGAGCAGGTGAAGAAAGAACCGAAGAGGCAGTTGGAGAGATCGGCGGGCGGTAATGGGTGCAACAGTAATTTTTGGTCCTGTGTTTTTTAATAAAGTGGCTGGCGACAAATGCAGCGGGAGCCCCTGCGTGGAGACCAAGAGATGTGGTTAAAATTGCAGAGGCTCCTTAACTTAATGAGGCTGTGTAATAAAAATGAGGCATAATGAGCAGAGTGTAATAGTACTGTTATGTTTATGAGTGCTCTGGCGGGGGGCTGAGCGCCTGGGTGTGCTGGGGGATGGTCTCATGATCTCGCTGGGCTTTTCTGGTTGGGATGAAGAGGAGCTTTGGATATACTTGGGAAAAATATTGGCTAGCCCAGTGATGTCCTTAACCGTCATCCGATGGGGCTGAATGAGGAGGTGGAGGACCAGACGTTATTGCCTCGTGCTTTTGGTTTTGTTCAAATGGTTTTGGGGCAAGTCCTTGGGTTTTAATCCCTTAATAAAACCTTGGGGAAGTCCGTGTGAGCCTCCTCCCTACAGAAATGAAATTGTGAGGGGGTCAGATTTTGTGTAAAGCCCTGAGATTTATTTTTTTCACAGCCTGGAGGCAGGATGGGCAGGCTCTGAGATCCAAGTGCCGGCACCTTGATTTGGAGACTCAATGCTGAGGTTTGCATTAGCGGGATTTGGGCTTATTTTCGGGGGGTGGAGGTGGGAAGTGGATTAGTGTCTGCAGAACAGTTGTGTCTGTGCTGCTGTTAAATGTAGTTAAACTTGAGCGACTTCTAATCTAATAATGAAAGGAAGAGCAATAAGTGTTCTCAGTGATGCATGCCCCTCCTGGTAAGTACTAATTGAAAACAGATATTTACTTTTAAAATGAAAATGTAATACGATGAATGGTGGGTTGAGAATTTTGCACACATAGGAGGGAGAAGTGAATATGTGCAGCCTCCCACCTGCTCTCTGCCCAGGCTGTGTGTCTGATGAGGAGCAGGATCTCCCACCCTGGTGGGCAGGAAGCCTGGAGAAAGGGCTGGAGGCTCATGTTGGAGCAGAACTCGGAGCTTTCCTTTGTGAAAATTTGGTGCATTGGGGTTCTCTTCATCTGTCCTTGGTCTGCAGGGGACTTTCCAAGCTGGCCTTCTCTTTCTTTTCTTTGCAAACCTTTCCCAGCCAAAGCTCCAGGAGAGGTTAAGCCTTTTAAGACTGGGGAAGTGTCATGTCCCTTGTCACCAGGATGGTTGGGGCTCACCAGTGGTGGTTGCTCTCTTCCTGATGGCCTCCGTTGTGTGAGATGGACCTTGCTGTCCTGGCCCATAGCCATGGCTTAGTAGGTGAGGCGGCTGATGCTGGAGAGATACTGGCCATCGCTGCCTTTTTGGGGCTGCAGGAGAAGAACTGGGGACATCCCTGGTCCCTTAGGTCAATCTGAATGGGTGCTGGTCCCCTGGGGAGACCCTTGGCCATGAGTGCCCAGGCTATAGCACTTGTTGGCCTCTGTTTGTCCACCTTCTTCCTCTTCCAAGGCCAGGCTGGATGAGGCTTTGGGCAACCTGGGCTAGAGGGTGTTGCTGCCCATGGCAGGGGGGTGGAACTGGATGATCTTTGAGGTCCCTTCCAACCCAAACCATTCTGTGATTCCTGTCCCCAGTAACTTGGCTTGAAAAGTCATCAGCAAGCCGGAGCTTGAGTCACAGTGCTTTTTAAAGGAATTTGTAGGCAAAGCTCAGTTCTGCATGACTGGTGACCATTAAAGGATGCTCCCCGACAAGCACCCCGCACAGCACCGTAATCTTCGGAGAGAAGCAGCCTGGCCCCTAATCCCTTTTTTTTTTTTTTTCAGAGTTTCTGCTTGTTTCTTCATATGGGTGTGTTTGTACAATTTGCATTTTTTGCACTCTGATTGTATGCATAGAATTCAAATTGAAATAGGGGCTGGAATAGATTTGCATGCTAATGAGGCACTGGCTTTATTTATTTGGAGCCCTCTCAAGCAGGCAGCAGGGTGCTGGAAAGCAACTTGTGCAGCTCTGTTGCTGACAGAGCAGTGCAAGGACCCTTGATTTTTCCCTGAGACCCCCTTGCCCCCCTGTGCAGAAGTGTTTGAAGCTGGTGGCTTCTGTTCCAACAGCTCTTGGAGGCTCTATGGGGATCAAAGGACAGTGTCATCCCACTTTAACTAACCAGCGATGCCTCTTTGATGTTATACTGGTGCTAACTGGGTCTGGACTCATGGCACGGTGAAGTGTGAACACCACTGGGTTAGAGCTGGTTCTGGCCAACATCCAGCTGTTGCAGTGGTCCATGGGTGAAACAATCACAGCTGTTCTCTCCTTGGCTTTGCAATGGGGCTCAGGATGAGCGTGGCCACAGCTGCCTGTGTGCCCCATCAGACCATGACCCTTCCCTTCATGGGGCTGTTATTTCTGCTGTTTTTCAGCCACTGACCTTGGGATGTTGCGTACATCCTTTGGTGGTGATGCCCATCAATCCCACCCATGCTGTTTTCCCTCCACGGTAGCCTTTCAGCCTCTTTTCAGTGTCGGCAGTAGAGATGAAAGTTTGGAAATGTTGAGAAAAGTCTCCGATAGAGAAAGGGAAGCCAAGGGCTGGGAGAAAACCGGTTCCCAAAATTCCATGTCGTTACTGGGGAGGAAAAAAGACACCCAAGCCCTTTGTTGAGTTACAGCCCCGTGTCCCTTTGCATTCTCGTTCCCTGCAGATGTATGGCTTAGTGCTCGATCTTTCCATGCCAGGTCTCCCTCCCCAGGTGACTCCTCGCTGGGTTCGTTGGCCGTTTTTCAGCATGCCAGCAAGCGAGGGCTTGTGAAGTGGCAGCAGGAATTGGGTCACATCGCGCTGTCCCGGGAGAGCAAGTTCCTCTCCGAGCAGTCTGCCTTCCAGTTATTATTTTACAGGGGATGTTAGAGGTTGATAAGGGAGCTGTTCCGACTGCCAGTGGGGCTTATTTGGGGCTTATTGTATGCTCCAGTTTATATTTTAATATAGTCAAAGGTGACTTACAACTTTAATATTAATTTTAAAACTGATTGCTTGAGGAGTTCTTTTTTTTTTTATCTACGTGAACATAGATTAATCTCAGCCTCCCGTTTTCCTGCTGGTAGCTTTTCTTTCCCTGGCCGGAGACTACATGTGGTCTGTGTTGCACCAACAAAAGACGAGAAGGAAGACGTTTGCGTGGCGATAAATAATTGTCGCGGGGTTTGCTTTTCTTCCAGAGAAATCTCTTGCTCTGTGTGCTCGACAATGGCATCAGTGGGAGCTCCTGCTTTTGTACCAGGTTCTCCGCCTCGGCTTGTGGAGCGGGGCTTTGCCGAACAATGTCTGGCTTTGTGCTTCCCATAGAAACATAATTTTTTTTTTGTCGTCGTGTTTCTCCCTGGTTTTGCAGGCTCTCCATAATACATCTCCTTCGGCGCCGGCATTACAATTTCTCACACGCTTACAAGATGTTTTGTGCCCAAGGTGACAATGTTCCGTGGGGTGAGAAGGTGACCTCGTGGCAGGGGCGGTGGGGAGCTGGAGTTGGATCATTGTGTTGCTTCTGGCTCCTCGAGCATCCTCGGCAGTTGTGCTAAACTGGAGGATCCAACACTGCCAGAGTTTGGGGATGTTTCTGCTTTTGGGTGTTGGATTTGGGGTGTTTGAAGCCGCTTTTAGTGCCAGGCATGTGGCTGATAGTTTGAGTCAATGTCATGCTGTGTAAGATGACCAAAGTTGGGCACCCAGTTGAGTTTGGCAAAACTCAGAATTAATGCTAGGCTGCTGGGTTGCCTTTGGACGTGGAGGCTGGTGTTTCTGACACTTTTCTGGGTAATAATCCCAAATTTTGTGGTTTAGGTGAATCCCCTTGATGTAGCTCCAGGACACTTAGTGGGTATTTGTGTTGCTGGAGGTGCTCTGGGTCTAGGAGGTGTTGCTGGTGCTGCCAGTCTGGAGCATCAGTGGGTCGCTGGTCTTTGTAATTGTAAGAGAAGGATGGGAGTTGTGATTCTGGAGACCTGTGGTCATGAATCTTTGTCTCAAGCATCGGTCAGCCAGTGGCACTTGTTAAATTTACCCCAACAGTGAGTTTGCAATGTGCCATACTGGGAGTGTTCTCTGTATCTCGGTGGATGATTGCTGGAATCAAACGCTCGTGTTCTCCAAAATGCCTCCCAAATGCTTGCCGGGAGTTTTTCTCATCCCAGCTTTACAAATAAGCGCTTTTCAGAGCTTGTTGTTCCATGTGCCATGGAACTTGCTGTATATAGATATGCTGAATTGATGGGCATTGAATAAACTGTGGAAACTGATGGTGGCAGAGGAGGGAAACTGAGGTGCAGAAGCAGAGATGCATGCTTGTTGGTATCCCAGCCTGAGGGGGAAAAAAAAATAGAAGGGTTGCTTGCTAGAGCTGCCCCATGTCTGTCTTTTCCCCACGTTGTGTTAGGGCTTGGGGTGGGAAACCCTCGGGTGTTGTGTTGGCTCAGAAGCCAAAGAGGAAGGATGTTAAGACAGCGACAGGACCAAGAGCCATTAAAAGGCAAAGACTTGACACTGCACGAGTGAATGCCAAACAGCAGCCGCATAAATCCCATTTGTTTTACATTTCAGAGCTTAATGAGACAGAAATCGCATGGCAATTGTCATACGTGAAGGCAGAGATGGCTGGTTTTGCATTTAACTAAAGCAACCGCAGATGCAGCACCTGCGCCTGAAACTAAGCCCTGGTACCCTGGGCAATGTACCTGCTGTAGCTGCAAACTCAACACCGATTGTGTGTGTGTATAAACCCCCTGGTCATCTTGAAGTCTTGGAGGTCACCAACCTTGTACCTTCTCCAGTGTGGTTGGGTATCACATTCTTCATGTAAATGGAGGCATGCAGGAATTAAATCCATTTTTTCATTATTTCTTTAGGATATGGGTATTAAAAACCTGTGGGATGTCTTTTTTTGGGGTGATTTTTCTTAAAGCAGTTGGTATTTTTAGTAGGGGTGATGTGTCTGCCTTAGACACCCACTCGCAGTAGCTCTGGTTTGAAAAACCTCGCGTGCCTTGCCCACCGAGGGGCGGGAACGCTTCTGGGAATCAGCTCCAGTAGACCTTCAAGCTCTTCTCTATTTTTTTTCTCAGTGTAAACCTGTAGCTATTTAAGATGAGTTGAACAATAGGAAGATATTAGTGTCAAAATGCATTATCTTGGGTAGCTTGCTTCATCTCGGCTAATTTGTGCCTTAGCTCTCTAGATGATAATGTTCATAAACTGCTAAAGCAGTATTTTAATATTAACATAAGCTGCAGTCTTTTTGACAACTGGTACAGAATGGGCTATGTATGCAGCTCTGAAATTGAATTTTTTTTCCCTTTTTTTTTCCCCCCTTGTCTGTCTGAACTGAAAAACTGCAGAAGAAATGCTGTATTGGGTTAACTTGAAAAACAAGACTGAAAATATTTGTTTCAGGTCAAATAAAACATTTCATCTGATATGATAAGTTCTTTGTTCAGACTTAAAAACCCCCTTTTTTAAAGTAAATTAACTTCAGAGATGCCTTGGGGGGAGGAAAAAGCCCTCTACATGTTTCACATAGAGGGGAAAATGTCTAAAGAAAACAATTCCACATTGATGCCCACTCCCCCCTTTCAGTGCGAACAATTGAATGGGTTTGATGGGAGCTGATGAATAGCATCGGTTGACCCACATCTGTATCTTGGAAGTATCATTCCGAAGATGCAGGGGGAAGAGCTAATGACTCATTTTTTTTTCTAAGGGGTGTCTCGGTAGGTGAGAGAAGTACTGAAATTATATATTTGAAGGAATAATGGGGCCCTAGTTAGATGACTAAATCTTCTTAATCATCCCGTGGGCGATGAAGAAGGGAAATTGAGTTGGATCACCTCGATTACACGAGTTGTGGGTACAATAGTATTCTTGCAGCTAGCCTGGAGCTTTTGGGGGCAAGAGGGGGGCCCAAAACCAAGCTGTTGGTCTCTGTTAAAGGGGAAGTGAGCGAAGGCTCAGAAAATAATTTGAGTAGGACCTCTGTGCTGGTCCAGGTCTTCTGAACTAGTGATGCTCTGATCATGTATATTTGGATGAGTGTCTTCCAAGTCTGCACCTAGGGCACTGGGAAGGGCGCTATCTGTTTTAGCGGAGTAATTGAGCAATCGCCTTGTTCTGGACATAGCAACTAATGATTTTTTTTTCCCCTGTATGATAATGCGTCTTCATTACTCTAGAGAAATCACTTGCTCCTGTGAAGACAGGCCTCTCGTTCCTTTCATTGTGTGGGTTAAGGGGGAAGAGACTAATGGTTTAATTAAAAGGTTGGAGAGAGAAAAATCTGTCTTAACCCTTTTTTTTGTTGTTGTTGTTGTATTTAAAGAGTACTGCGGGTAGGAAGATTACATGTGAAGGCATGCCACAGCCCAGCTTCGTCTAGTTGGAGCTATTTGGTACCATTGCATCAAGTGCAGGATGCAAATGTCAGGTCTTCCATCAGTCACCCGTGTCTCCCGTAAGCATCTGTAGGCTGGCGTAGGCATGCGTTGGGTTTCTTTGTGGAAAAAAGCTGAGATTTATTCTACGTGAAAAGGGGAGCGGTATTTAAATCTGCACATTTTTTGCAGGATGTGAAAAGAAGCAGCTCCGCGTAATCTACAGCTTTCCTCTCCACTGGGACCGCTCTATTAACATCTTTCATTTGTGTAGTTGGATGCTTTGCAGTTCCTTTTAGCGGCGATAATCCAGCAAAGACCTCTGTGTGGTTGGCACTGCAATATTTATGGAGCCAGCCTTCCTTTTTAATTTCCATGCTGAGGTTGGCCATATGCAGGGGTAGAACACAAACAGCGGCTTTAGTCAACACAATAGTTCAGGCTTTTCCCTGGGTGGCATGGAGGGCTTTTCAGTCACTCCGTTGGAGCTCGTTGGGCATCCTTTTGGAGAAGGTTTGAGTGTGCCTGATGGAGATTGTGCTTTCCCAGCTCCCTCCAAGGACAAATATTGGTTGCAAAGCCCTTTACTGGGAGCAGGTAAGTAGAGTCAACGGGGACTGGTGGGTCACCGCTTGGATTTTTAGGGTGAACAGGACCTGCTTGTGTGTATCCTTCCATCCAAGCCTTTGAACAGGGGAGTGTCAGTGCAAGGAATCTCTTTGTGAATGCGAAAAGCCATCCTGCAAAGGACCAGTGCTCTGCCTCCAAACTTTCCTGGGTGATGCAGAGGGGAAAGGAGCCCTTCTCGGGTGGCTCATGCTTGTGAGTGTTTCTATTCTGGGATGTGGATGCCAGTAGTTGTCTT
This sequence comes from Syrrhaptes paradoxus, assembly GCA_013400615.1. NCBI lineage: Eukaryota > Metazoa > Chordata > Aves > Pterocliformes > Pteroclidae > Syrrhaptes > Syrrhaptes paradoxus. The sequence continues at coordinate 50,097 of VZTO01009876.1, forward strand.
CTACATGAGGTTGGATGTAGCCTGTGGCTTGGTTGAGCAGCTCAGGTCCGTGGAGCTGACCTTATACCTGCTGGATTTTGTAGAATGGTTTGGATTGGGATGGACCTCAAAGATCATCCATTTCCACCCCCCTGCCATGGACAGGGACACCCTCCACTAGCCCAGGTTGCTCAAAGCCTCATCCAACCTCCACTTGGTGCCTTTCCCTGCGGTGCCTCACTCCACGCCGTGTTCTTCCAAACCAGAGGGGAGAATGCTTCTTCCTCTGCCAGGAAAGGGAGCTTGGCAGCAGTCAAAATCACGGATGCATCCAAGATGATGCTCTTGAGGTTGGTGCTTTTGGCTCGTTTAGGTGCTCGGCTTGGCACGGAGGCATCGGCGCACCTGACACACACGTGCATCTCTGTCTGCAGCTCTGATTCCCCAGCTTCTTTCCCTTCGTTTTGCAGAATTAAATATTAAAGCCAGTAAACACTTTGCCTGTGCAGCACCGTCTGCCCGATTATCCTCCTGCAGGGCTGTCATCTTGTGCCAGTTGCTTCCCTGGGTGCTGGCAGCCTTTAGCCTTAGAGAAAACCCTTGCTCTCCAAACCTGGCTTCCCACCTCTGCCTTGGGGTTACCTCCGTGTGAGATGTCTCAAGGCTTTTTTTGCACTGCCTGATTCTTTTCAAAGTGCCAGAAAAAAACCTCTTTGTTCTTCTAAAGCTGTTTTGTGGGTGTTGACAGAGGGATAAAGGGACAGTTTAGGTGATGCCTTCCTAAAAACCTGCCAACATAGGTCGGACCTGTTGTACTGCAAAATCCAGAAGATGTTTTCTACTCCCTGGAGCTGCAGAATTTGGTCCCAGCAGGCTTCAGTCGTTTCTGTGGGTCTGCAGCACCTTAGAAAATCCTTTCTGGGTTTCCCTAAAGCAGCAATTGTGGTTGAAGGTGGGATTTTGCTGCTTCTAAAATATTGTAGTTAAGGCATTGGATTCTCAGCTTTACCAATGTGGTGTTGCATCCCTCCTCACTCCCTGTCCCAAGGCTGAGGATGTCCTTCTGGTAGCTTAATCCCCCTTTTTTGTACTTTTTATACAGCTGATGAGATTTTGCTCCCAAGCAAAGGGAAATTGCTGCAGCATCATTCAAGCAGAGCTGGTTTGGGGGTTTTTTTGGGTCTTGCCTTTCAGGGTCTTGATATCCAGTGGAGCTCATTTCTGAGAGGGATGGGACAGCGTGATTTTACTGTGGTTTCAAAAGATGTTTTTAAGTGCTTGAACTCCTGCCATTGCTGAGTTACATGTCTGAATCCAGCCTTGACTGCGCAGGTTGAATTTCTTGCTATGATTTTCAAGGTAGTCTGTACTAGCAGCTTGTCCTCTGCCATACAGATGGGTGCTAACTGCTAATAGCGTTCTTCTTTTCACTCGGTGATGTGCTTTCCCAGACCTTGTCATCTGAGATGGTCAGTGTGAATATCAGCAAGTGTCTGACTTGCTCCTGGGCTGGGATCATCGCCATGTGCAAGAGCTTTGCCCCAGAACAAAAATTCAGATTGGAATTATTTTTTTTTTTCTGGTCTCCATTGAAACTTATTACCTGTTGGGATTGCTATCGACTAGGCTCTGTCAGTCAATACTCCCTTCCTGGGTCGATAAATCTTGGTATTGATTGCAAAAATAAGTTGGTATCTCAGAAGTACGGTGATGCTGGCTGCAGGCTCTGGCCATCCCCATCCTCTTTGCGTGCTTTGCTCCCCAGCACCTTGCTTTCCAACCCCAGGAGAGCTCCTGGAAAGCCAGTTAACAACACATGGATCTCTCTAGGCTTGATGAACATCAAATCATAGAATAGTTTGAGTTGGGAGGGACCATGGAGGTCACCTAGTCCAACGTCCTGCAGTGAGCAGGGACATCTTCCATTACATCAGGTTGCCCAGAGCCCCATCCAACCTGATGTTGGATGTTTCCAGGGATGGGACCTACCACCTCCCTGGGTGACTTGTTCCAGTGTTTCAGCACCCTAAGCATAAAATACCTCTTCCTTATATCTAGTCTAAACCTCTCCTCTCTTAGTTTAAAACCATCACCCCTTGTCCTGTTGCAGCTTGTCCCCGCGGTGGCTTTTGTCCTAGATGAGACATTTCCTAAGGAGCTTTCCTGTTTTCCACCAGCACCAGATCTTCCAGGCTTTAGCTGGCTTAGGAGCAGCTGAGGCATCAGGCAGAAGGATCCTTTATGAAATCTGTTGGGAGGTAATGAACCGCAGATGACTCTTGTTTTCCGAATCGATATCGAGCCGCTGTTTCTAGAAAGCTGCCAAACCACACAAATGGGAGGTTAGCGATGGAAGGGAGCTTGCACGGGGGAGCTGGGGAAGCTGTTGGTGCTATCAAATGTCTGTGCCTTCCACCCAAGAGGATTCTGTGTTTCTGTTTTGGGCGAAGTGTCTGTTCCTGGTTTTTTTGATGTATTTTTTTTTTCCCCTTGTTCCTTCCAGCTACTGCGAGTCTTTAGTGCAGTTCGTGCTTGCAGAGCACCTCTCGGCTAAAGCATGCTTGAAAAGTGCAAAAATATTTATTATTATTTGCATAGCAGCCCCTGACCTGCTGGGAAGAAGCAGCCCTTCAGCTCTGCTGAGTAAATATACCTTCATTAAAAAAAACCAAACCTCTGCCTGTACTGCGCCGAGCCGTTCCGTCTCCTGTTCATCTGCTTTTTCATGTGTAAAAGTCCAAGGAGTGTTTGACTTTAATGAATTTTGAGCATGCAGAGTACCTGCTCGGACCAACGCGGTGCAGCATCTTGACCCTGACAGTGCCGGTGATGGATATGAACAGCTTTCAGGTAGACTGCTGAGGAATTATTTGCTTAAGGAAAAAGCTGAAAGATTAGTTTAGGGTTGTGTGGGGGTGATTTCCAGCTTGGTTTGCTGGAAGAGTGCTTGGATGGGGGCTATTGCGGTGCTCCTCGTTGGAGATGCTGCCAGTTCTCTCCCTGTTTCTGGGGCATCGCACCCACACTTCAAAGCTGCTTTAGTCCTGCCTAGAGCAAAGCTGTTTGGATTGCAAATAGGATGCCAAGGTTTTTTAGATGCTCTCGGTGGCCCATAAAATCTTCTTGAGCTTTACGTGACGTTTAAAGCTTGAAGAGTCACTATTTAAAGCAGGAGTGTTTTCACAAGTGCTTGAGGTTGGCTTAGCGCTGCTCTTGTTGCTGTTGATTTAAGTCTAGTTCAAACAAACTTTATGTTAGACACTGAGCAGTCTGAAAAATATTCCTCCCTCCTCCTCGGAGGAAGGCAGGCAGTTAGCTGTGTTAGGGGAGTATGTGGAAAATTCTGGGTCTTGCTTTTATAACACAGTGGAGCTGAAAGCATCTTCAGTCTGGCTGCTGGAGGTGTGGAGGACAAAGCGTTGGCCATGATCCTGCAGCTCGCTGGCCTTGGTGGATGTGGCAAATCAGGCGGTAGGCAATCCTGGGTGCTAAGGGGTTATTTCTGCTTTCTATTTCATTGATCAGCACGCAGGTTCAAGGGGGAAGCTGCTTTATCTTTGGCATCATGCAAAAAGAGAAGTTGCAGAGCTCAACAGATTTCCTTGANTCTGTTGGGTAACCAGGAAACTGGCCTTTTTTTTTACTTTTGTGTCTTGTTTTTCTTTTAGGAACTGGGATTTTTTTTTTTTTTAATAGGGCTGGTTTCATTTGAGGTTTTGTTGTGGATCAAAAGCTCATTTGCAGAAGATTCCCACTTGTTTCCCTCCCCAGCCAACTCTTGGTGCCTACTGTCATGCTTCTGGACCCTGACTTGTGCCCCTGCACACATTTTACCTTTTTTCCCTTCTATTCAAGTGCTTTTATAAATGTGAAAGCCACATTTGGGTCTGCTGTAGAGGGAAAGCCTTGTGAAGCTTCCCCAAACCCCAAGAATAACTCACTGAATAGAACTGCAAAGGCAGAATCCATCCATATGTACAAGATGCATCCTATCTGCATTTTCCCCCCATGCAGCACGTTGGGCAGCAGCACTCTTGAGGGCTGTGCAGCTACACGTGCAGGTTCTTGGTCCTTCGACCCAAAGCGGGATGCCGGGAAGGATTTGTGCTTCTGCTGGCTCGCTCCTTAATCTCCCAAAGACGGGATTTGCCAAAACACTTCAGAGCTGAAGTTCAGCTGGCTTGCAGCAGGATTAGAGATCCTAAAGAGGCGAGGATTTTCAAAAGCTGGTGTTGCTGTCCCCTCTGTCTTGGAGCAAGGTGTCTGTTGGAGTAATTTGGATGTAGGTCCGTTTTCTTTTTATTGTGTATTTTGGTGTCCTAGTGTCTTTCAAGATTGTAGGCAGCACAGCAGCTGCCACCCTAGCATCCTGCCCCATCTCTCACCAGTTCATGACAGGTGGAGAAGAATTAAAACCTGGGGGGATTATAAGCAGGCAAAATGCAGTTACTTAGGGAGAAATCCCTAAGATTCTGCTGAATACCAGGTCTTAAAGGGACTTCTGGGGCTTCTTAGCTGTCTGGGAGGTTTGGGATCTGCTAAGAATGTGCTTTGAGAAAAGTAGCCTTAAGTCTGCACTGCCAGGGAGGAGAAGCTTGGTGGGCTGGAGGTGATGGGGGGAGTGTTCTTCACTTGGTGTGTAGTTCAGACCCTGAAATTTGGGGCAGTGTGTATTGCCATGGTGGAGTTTTTGGTGGCTTTCTACACCTGGGGAAGAGATGGGCTGTGCCTTTGTTCCACTGTGTGCTAACATGTCTGGTGGAGCAGCTGGTGGCCACGCAGGGTCTGGTGACTCCAAAATAGGGGGCTGGAATAGAGGTGCAAAGAAAGATCAGTCTTTCCTGGTAGAGAAACCCTCAAAAGGTGCAAGTTTCCTCTGGGCAAACAACTAGCTAATGCGGGAGAGTTGAAAGAAGAACTGAATGGTGTGGTGGACCATCTTTCTCTAAGAGCATCCTTTGTGGATGCATCCTTTCCCATCCTGTTGTCTTCCTGGACCTTCCCATTGCTAACTGTAGAGGATTTCCCTCTTCCAGGACCTTTCCATTGCTAACCGTAGAGGTTTTCCCTCTTCCTCTTGTTTGAGCGATGCTCCCTCCCCCAAGTCCCAGCACCATATGTCATTAAAATGCTTAGACATGTGGAAAAGGCCTTGACGGAGATTCAAGGAGACAAGGGAGACGCGGACGAGTGGAGACTTTGTCAGATGGAATGATTCTGACATTAGCGACGCTAACCCGAAGAGAAAGATATAGCTATAGGAGGGGGGGATGGATGGGTCGGGGGGACGTGAATTGACAGAGGCATGGAGATGGAGAGAGGAGAGGCAGAGGGAAACGAGGAGCAATTTCCAGTAGCAAATGAAGTGAAAAGCAGTGGTGGGGATGGAGGACCCCAGCATTGGCTCGGTCGCACGGTGCAGGGCAGTCTGACCCTGCCTTGCCTTGTTTGGGAATGTTCAGGTTGGAGACTAGCACAGCAGAATGTTTTATTTTTCCTTCTTCCACCCTTTGGCATGCCGGGAGCTTGTTTGGAAGCCTTTCCTCCCTGGTTGTCCTCCCACAACCCTGTGAATAAAGCTGTTAGATAGCTCCAGCCTCCACCCATGCAAGGTGAAGGTGGAAAAAATAACCCCGTGGGCATCTCAAGGATGGAGAGAGCTTTTTTCCCTTCATTCTCTCTTGGGTGAGTCTGTCTCCTCCTGTTTCCCAGTGGTAGGGTGCAGGACTCCCCCTGCTACCTGCTCTTTGCATGGACCTTCCTTTGAAAGAAGCCCAGGCAGCGCTGCTTTGCTGGTTGTTATCATGCTTTGAAGGTATATTTTTTTTTTTTTGCCTGCAGAGAATACTTCTGAATTGCTTTGTGATCCTGTAAAGAAAACAAATGAAACCAAGCCTCCCCTGCTCCCATTGACAGGAGAAATTCAAGCATCCACGTAGGTGGTGAGCGGAGATGCACGGCCCCACGTGTTTGATATTCAGGGCAGGAAGCTGGTGAGGAAAGCCCAGCAAAAGAATTCCTTGTGTTGTTAATGCAAATATGCCTGTGGTTCAGGAAAAAAAAACAAAAACAAAAAACAAACAACAAAAAAACAAACCCAAAACCAAACAAATGAAACACTTGGAGCTGGGAGGGAGAGGAAGCAAGCAATTCCCAAACTTATGTGCAACCTGCAACAAAGCAACACGGCTTCTGTTGTTTTAACAGACTGGGCGAGAAAGTGCCAGGAGGGATACCATCTGCAGGGTGGAAAGGGAAAAAAAATTAAAAAAGGATCTGACTCCAGGTAATGTAAGCTGTAAGTGAGCCAGGGAAAGCAACCGTATTGTCGGGGAGGCTTCTGTCCCCACGCTCTGTTCTGGGAGAGGCTGGTTTTATTTATTGATGGATTGCTGGAGGCCAGGAGTCTCCAGCCAGCAGGGATTTGCCCCAGTTCTGGCTCCAATACATGTTTTGGGAGAACTGGGAGGATGCTCTCCATGTTCCCTCGATGGAAAACTTTCTTTTACAATTACCAGCTTGGAGAAAGTTCTTGTGTCCCCTTGGGTGGTTGGGTTGTAGGATGTCTGAAGATGGACCATTTCCACGAGCATCCCGAGGGTGCAGTAGCCTCCTGAACCTATTATCTTGATGTTTAGGGTTTTTTTTCCTCCCTGAGGGATGTGGTGATCTGCCTCTAAATGTAAGGGTAGATATTTGCTTCTGGACAGGTGATGTTTTCATAGAGGTTGGGCTTACATGTTTTTTTCTCTCGTACCTGGATACGATTACCAGAATTTCACAGGGTCTCCCTAACTTCTGTTTTCCTGGGAGTGTTTCTCCTCCTCCTTGTCTCTCAGCGCAGTGGTGTTTCCTTAGATGAGTCACTCTGCAGACAGCCTGTTATTTTATTTTCTTTTTTTTCCCTGTAAGTAGCCTATATAGGACAAACTTTGTACTCTTAAGTAGGAAGGGAAGCGTTCTTAGGGGGAGACGAGCTCAATTTGTTTAACACTGTAAATTCACTGTTAGAAATCTCTCTCTTTTGTCACCGGCGGAGTCATCGGATGCGTCAGCCTTTGATCTCAGCGGCTGATCCTTCTGCGTGTAAGAAATTTCAGTAACGCTCTAAATTATGTCTGAGATACCCATTACCACCATGTTGCGCTTAGATTTAGGAAGACTGTCGAGTAGGAGATAAATACTAGATGAGGCGCTCTTTAAAATAGTTTGTTTTATTATACCGGTGTTTTTCTCCATGAGATGCTCTTAGGAGCTTGGAAACTGCGTTTCCTCTCTTTCCAATTTAAAAAAAATGCTCCTTGAGTTGATGGTACTCTGCCTAATTTGATGGATGTTGATAAATGACGTAACAAGTGGCTTTGGGGCTAAGGATGCTTTGTGGTTGAATTCAGGTTTGCTTCTTGCTCTGCAATGAATTTGTTGGGTGATGTTGAGCTTCATACCTGTATTATATATGAATTATAGAAAATATAATAATATTAATATTAAAAATATATAATGATACAAATTATAAATGATACATAAATTAAGTCCCTTCATTTAGAAAATTAAAATGAAAACTCTGTTGGCGTCTGGGAGATCCCCTGGTTGTGTGCAGTGGGTTGCCAGGCAGGATTGTGTTTCACCCTCTGGTAATGTGTTGCGGTCCGTTGCGTTGGAGTCCAATCTGCCTTTTTTGCACTCATCTGTCAGGCTCCTGCGCTGAGGAGATTCACCTTGTTGCTTTTACACGGCTTTGGGTCCCTCTGCTTCGCTTAATGGGTTTCTCTGCCTAGGAGACAGCTTGGGGAGAGTTTAAAGATGTTCTCCTGTCTTGCTGTTGCTCACCTTGGAAAATCCGTGGGAGAAAAAACTCAGGCAGTGCTTAGGAAACACAAACCAAGGGTTTTTAAATCTCTACTGGAAGCATCCACTTGAGTGCCAACAGCATTTACATCTCAAGCTTTAGGCTGAGAGGCTTGAACTCCACTTCTGTGCGTGGAGAAGCTGGAAAAAAGGTTGGACCCCCAAGGTTATGCTGTTTGAGGCATTAAATGAGAATTCCAAGGGCTGGGAGAGGCTCTGGCCGGTTTACCAAGGCACAGCACCCCAGTTTGGGGCTGTTGAGGACTTGCTTTGGGCTTGCTAACAACTCCCTTCCCCATCAGTGCCCCAGATTTAGAGCTTTTGGGTCTGGTTCCTGCTGATGACGCGAGATGGGTGCTCCTGAACCCTTCCTCCTGCAGCCATCCCATCCCTTCATGCACGATGGTTGAACCCCTTTAATAAACCCCAGCGGACCGGTCTGCTCTCCTTGATGGCATGACAAGGGAAAGCCGACGTTTTCCAACGTTTTCCCAGCCTGTAGCTACTGCTAACAGCATGATTTCCAAGCCGGTGTTCTCTCTTTCCATCTCTATGAATGGGTTGGAAAGGGTCAAATTTGGAGCTTTTAGCTGCTTGACCTCCCGCTTTTTATTTTAAAGGGACTGTGCTGGTGTTTTTGTTGGTGGCCAACTGCAAGGGAAGAGCGTTAGAAGGCGGCGTACAGGAGATGCCCTGTGCTGCTGGTATCTCACAAAGGGATTTATAATCACAGCGATGCTGGCTGCTGTTTTTTAAGAGGTGACTAAGTCATCTCTGAATATGTCGACTTCAGTACAATGAAGGAAATTTATAAAAAAAGGTGGGTTGGTTTTGTTAAATAAGAACTTGTGCTCTGAGCATATTGTATTTTTTTTTTTTTTAATCAGAGGAAGGTTGCATGCTTCTGTAGGCAGGGAGAACATATGTAGAAGGGGAAAAAGAAAAAAGATTTTTCTCAGGTGGGCGTTGAGAGCAAAGACACATTGATTGCTGGAAGCAGGGAGGTCTGGTTGGCCACCAGCCTGCCTGGCATCTGATTTCTCCACTATTTTTGCTTTCTGCATTGAGCTTTCCCCTTTTGCAGCATGGGTGTAGCAAAGCTTGCTTCCCTTTGAAGTGCTCAGAGGGGGGGGAGAAATAAAAAATGGACTAGGTGCATGAATCTCTTCCAATGGATCGTTATTTGATGTATCTGGAAATACATCAAGGGGAGGAAAAAACCCCAAACTTTGACGTGGGAGCTGGTTGGGGGGTGTGATGTGGCCAGAATACCTGTAAAAGTGGTTGTTCTTCAAAAGTTCGTTGTGGACTTATTGCTATTCCTTGCAGCTAATGTAGAGGAATAGCTCCTGGTGATGTATCCGAGACAGTGAATATTTTTAAGTGCAGCTGCTGCGTCAAGACAGTTCTGCACGGTGCGGGTTCGCAGAGGTCCCTGCGAGGCATTGTAATGAAACTCAGAACCTTTCACCCTTGGCCAAAGCTGCTGGAAATTGCAAACGGGGATTAAAATGGGAGCAAGAGCCCAGGGCCCTGTTCTCATGGTAAAAAAAAAAAAAAAAAAAAAAAAAAAAATAAAAAAAAAACCCCCCAAAAAATCACCNAAAATCCACGGTGGATTTTGCTCAAGGAAAAAAGAAAACAAGTATTTTGGGACAAAGGGGCAAGTCTAATGAAACTAAGCGGGACCACATTTCCCCAAATTAAATCCGGAGCAGCTGGTTTGTGGAGAGCTCCCTGGCCCCTGGTTGCTTTTTTTCTTTTTAATTCTTATTTATTAAAGCGGTCGTGTAGTATCTGAAAGAATTGCAGAGCTAGGGAATCGTTGGGAGGAGGAAGAGATCAGAATGGGTTTGTCAGTGCGAAAATCGCTTAGCGCACGGCAAAGAGACAGGGAGAAGCGGATCGCGGGGGGAGATGAGACTGAGAAACAGGGAAGGTGTCAAAGCAGGTTTGTCGCTGCCAGAGCCAACTGGAAGTGAAAGCGTCAGGGAAAACTGGAGGCAGATCGAGACTGTCAGGGAGATTTTAATTTGTCCAAGGACTGAAAACACTCCTGGCCCCGTTGTGACTGGAGCTGACAGCAGGAATGAGGATGCTGGAGGTGGTGGAGGTATCATAGAGTGGTTTGGGTTGGAAGGAACCTTCAAGATCATTGAGTTGCAACCCCTCCCACTAGCCCAGGTTGCCCAAAGCCTCATCCAGCCTGGCTGTGAACCCCTCCAGGGATGGGGCACCCACAGCCTCTCTGGGTGACCTGTACCCCATGAAGTGCCCAGCTTGGGAAGACCTTGTGCAGCCCCACCATTGGGTTNGATTATTGATGGTGGCCATCTCCATCTGGATTTTGGGTGGTGGAGAGGGAGCAACCCCACCACGGGGTTGTCCTCCTCTCTGCCTCTGCTTGCTGGCAAATTCCCTTTTAATATTCCTCCCCAGATCCTTTTAATGTGACAGTCGGGGGACACTGCTGTGCTTTATTGCCGTTGTGCTAATGAAAAGGCCATTGTAGCCGAGCCTCTTGTTTGAAGATGGATTTCCTCTTACGGCGAGTAAAATGAGCCGCCCTCATCCCACGTGGAGATAAGAAATGGTGAAGGATGGCTGACGTTGGAGCATATTTTTTTGCTGGGCAGCTGCCATTCTTCTTTTCCAATTTTTTTCTTGTTTTCTGGTTCTTCTAACGTGTGTCTGACGTGTCCCAGACCATGGGCACACAGGAGCAGGGTGAGGATCTTGAGATGATGTTTTGCAGCAGAAGCAAACTGAATGACTTCAGAATTTGATGCATTTGATGAAAAGCTGGGTTTAAAAAAAAAATAAGGAGGGGGGAAAAAAATTTCCTATCTGCTTTAAATTAAAATAAATCCAGAGCGGAGAAGGCCTTTTGTAAGGTCTGCTGAGTTAATGGACTCATAATGACTTTTAAAGCTTCACTTGGGTAAGAAATACTGTTCATTTCATAATTGCGTGTAGATAGACTTCCTCATAATCCCGGACAGCACAGCAAAAGGGAGTCTGCTGCTTTAATTATAAATCTTTTTATTAGCTGAAACCCCGCTGGAATAAAAAACAAAAAAGCCACATATTGTTTTTATCTAAGAGGAAAAGCATGGGGAAGTGTCTTGGAAATGAGTTACGAGGAATTAACCGGGAAAGAAAACAAGCCCGAGCGCCGAGGGCTGTAGGGTAGCGTTCAGCTGCGCGGGGCTTGTGCGAGTGCTTCTCCGGTATTGATCTGCGGGCGTTCAGCTTGCCTGCCCGGCCTTCCCCAGGTGTTTGGAGCGAGCACGGAAGATCAATTCCATATCCAGTTGGTGGCTTCTCAAACATGTATTTTATTTTATTTAATTTTTTGGAGCTGCGCAGTGTTATGAAAAATCCACCCGAGCACCTTCAGCTTGGTGACTGGCTGTATTTCCCTAAAATTGTTTATTTTTTTTTTTTCCCTCCCAGGCATATCCAATCCTTCCTTGAGCCTGCACAGGCTTTGCAGCCAGCATCCCATCAGTTTCTCAGCCTTAGTGCCTGTTTTTTCTTGTCTCGGCTGTAGAACACTTGGTTTTCTCTCTGCAAAATGTGAAATTCTCATCTAGCCCAGCCAGCTTGGGGGTCTGTTCTTTTGTGGAGTGGTGGGGTCACCATCCCTGGAGGGGGTCAGGAACCATGTGGATGCGGTGCTTCGGGACATGGGTTAGTGGGTTGGGTGGGGTTGGGTTGACAGTTGGACTGGATGATCCTTGAGGTCTTTTTCCAACCTTGGTTTTTTTTTAATTCTCTTTCCCCCTCTGCATCAGGGGAGAACACTTTTAGAACAACTTTAATCTGCATAACCAAAGGGAAGCACAAAGAACCTCCTCCTCTTCATCCTCCTCTCCTGAATTCGGGTGCCAGCACCCTCTGGGTTGTCTCTAGGGTGAAATACAACTGGAAAATATGAAATCTGAGGGGCTACAAGTCATTTCATCTGAAAAAATATGTAAAGCTCTCCCTCTGTCTGGATGTAGCCCTGTTCTTTGTAAAGATTTAAAATACCAGGATGGCTAGGAAAGTAATTTCCCTGTTTGTGTTGCTTTGTATGCTGAGATCTCTGATGCTAATTCATCCCTTTCTTAGGGAAACCCAGGGATGCCTTATCCAGGAATATCTTCCCTGGGTCCTGGATGCATTGCTAGAGGTGGGAGAGAAAGCTACAACACCACCAGAAAATTACAGGAAAGCAAAGCAGACCAAGACAGTCATTTTCTTTTGAAATTTTTTTTCATCTTTTGAAAAGGAAATAGGGAGGAAAAAAATAATCTTGTCTCCCACCCTTCCCTCCAGACCATGGAATTAAATCCATACCTATTACAGAAACATTTCGACCCAGACATTTTATTTCTTCTCTCTCTCTCTCCACTCTTTTTTTTTTTCTTTTTCTGTATTCAAAAGCCTCCAAAGTGTCAGCATGTTTCCATGCCGGCGAGAGATGTGCATAGCATCTAAACAGCATCATGTCAGCGTGGTGGAGAAAATTCCCACTGAGGGCCCTGCGGGTCAAAGCAAGCTAATGTACGGTGCCCTCCCTTGCACTATCGAGCGTGAGTTCTGCTGATAAGACTCCGTACGCTCTGTCTATTAAATCTTGTCTAAGCAATGTAGGTGTGGAGTTATTATTTATTTTTTTTTCCCTGCCTTCCTCCCTTCCCCCTTTAGATTGTCATCTTCAAGCAGGGAGGATCTGCTTGGCTGTAGGGTGGCTACCACCAGTTCCTATTTTTTAAATTTTATTTTTATTCTATTTTTTTAATTTTTATTATGGGTGGTTTTGGTTTTTGTAGGTTTTTTTTGGGGGTGGGGGGATTTTCGGGGTTTATTTGGGGGATTTGGGGTGTGTTTTTCATTTTTTTGGGTTTTTTTGTGGGTTTTTTTTTTTTTTTTTTTTTTTTTTTTTTTTGGTTTTTTTTTTTTTTTTTTTTTTACTCTGACACTAGTAACTTGTGTCTGGTTGCTTTATGCGTTGCTGTGACTTTAGCCGGAGGGTCTGTCCTCACCCAGCACCGAGCGGTCCCTTCTCTTCCCGCTGTCAAGGGTGCGAGGTGAGCGCCCGAGCCCCTTCGGCTCCTTTGGAGAACAGCCACATTAAGCAGCTGATATTTTAAATGCTGGCTGAACCTTTGGGTGGACGAGGTTTTTCTGCAGGAGAGCCGCTTACTTGTGGAGTTGCTGCATCTTCTGCCTTTGTACCATTCTCCTCTTGCTGGTTTTTCACGTTGCTGCTGCTCAGTGCAGGCGTTTTGGTGCCTTTTTCCAATTTTCTGAGTTCTGTTTTTTTTTTTTTTTCTTGAGGCTACCTGGTCTAGTGATGGATGCATCCTCTGGATCGCAGCAGAAATGATTTCAGCTCTGGTGTAAGCCCGGTTGGAGAAGTCTGGCTCATTAACCACGCTTGCACCAGCTCGCTCAGCAAGGGAGGGAGAAGAGGTCAAACTGTGCCAGCTGCTCACATGGGGCTTCATTTTTTTTCTTTTTTGGAGGAAACTATTGGAGCTTCTTAGGAAAAAGTGGCCTTGGGGACTCATTATCTGCTGGTGATGTTGTAGGGAGTGAACTGGCTGTGGATTTTAGACACAGGTGCACGAGTCGTGGGTCTCAGCCCACCAAAACCATGGGATGCTCTGGGAGCAGAAGGGTCGGTGACCACAGGGAGTTTGCAGGTTTTTTGGGTGGGAAAGGTTAAGAGCAGGACAAAAGGTATATTTTTTTATTTATTTCTTTATTAAGGACCCAAAGAGGAGGATGACTGTGCAGGTGAGATTTTTTTTCTGTGTCTAGATGTCTTATTGCAGTGATGGAGAGACCCTGTGTCACCGGGAAAGAGCAGAAGGACCGGGGGGAAAGGCAACCAGAGAAACACCTTTAATCTTTCACGTTAACTGAGTCTTTTGCCGGTGGATTTGGGGAAGCAGCTGGCTCCTGCAGAGCCTGGAGAATGGAGAGGGAAAAAAAAAAAAGGGATGACAGGAGATTTCTGCTGCTGAGAGTGGATAATGCTTGTAGGGGAGAGCATTGGGGTGGGGATGGAAATCACCGACATCTGCTCTCGTGCTCAACCTTCACACTGATCCCTCCTCCGATCTGACAATCCTCTCCCCCCTAATCCTCTAAATCCCCCCCTGCCTGCCCGAACACTTCATCCCACTGCAATCTGCTGCCTCTGGTCACCGAAAAACACAAGTGGAAATGTGGGGAAGCCTTGTCCCCATGGGGCTGGAGGTCCAGACGCTGCGCCGGGGCTCGAGCTGGGCTCTTCTGCAGGTCTTGACCCAGGTTTATGTTGCTGCATCTTTGGTTTCATGGTTAGGATGTGGTTTTTTTTTTTTTTTTTGAGTGGGAAATGTGAATTTCTTGAAATGCAAACTTTGTATGGCAAAGAAAAAAAAGAAAAAAGGGGGGAAAAAAGGAAAAGGTAAAAAAAGGAAAAAATAAAAGAAAAACAACAAAAAAGAAAAAAATGCATGCCGTGGGGATGCTGGAGGCTTGGCTTTGTGTCCTGCATCAGGCTGAGCAGGACAGAGCACAAGTTTCTTGCTGGAAGAGTTACCCGGAGGAAAGAGACATGTCTGTGGTTGCTGCAAGGTTGTTTTTTATCCCACAGAACACACACATGCAATTTCTTGTAAGGTTATAAGCCTTTTTTGGTTTTGAATGCACATGTACCAGTTTTTGGGGCTGGCTGAGGTTCCTCAAGGTAGGGTTTGGGAGCCACCAAGCAAATCCCAGGCTGGTGCAGCAGTGCTCAGTGATTATATCTATGTGTATATATATTTAATTTCCTTAAGAAGAGGGACTGGGAAAAAAAAAGAGATTTTTGGGGAGGAGAAAAAGCTGAACTGTGTTTTCCACTGAAACCTGTTGGCACGAGCAGAGTGCTGAGATGCCACCTGTCGTCTCTTTAGCACCTTGTCAGTGATGGAGACTGTATAGCCAGCTCCACTGGCTATTGCAAAATATCTTATCCCCTATTTTTTACTTTATATCCAGGTTTCTTGGGTGTGATTTTTTTTGTAAGATATTTTTCCCCCTCTGTCCTCCCAAAATTAGCTGACTTTGCAGTGCTTGACATAAAAAACTTTCTGGCTACTGGAAACATGCCCCTGTGCCAAAAAAAAAAAAAAAAAAGTGTTTGTGCTGTCCCTGGGAGTGGAACTGATGTTCATTCCCATCACTTGTGGACATGTTTATGGTGTGCTAGGCTGGTAGGCATTCTGCTGTTGGGAAGCAGGTAGATGTAGCCTGTCTTGTCCCCTATAAAGTGTGATCTGGTGCCTTTGTGTGCTCTGGGAGTTATATTGATCCCATCCAGTGCAATGAGAAAATTGTTCTGGAATTGCATGGGTTTGCCAGGTGGAGCAAAGCAGGGTTTTCGGGGGTTTTTTTTGAGACACATCCTGGCTGTTTGCTGGCATTCTCTTGCATGTGCAGGATGATTTATTGCTGCGGCAAGAGCTGGGGAAAAAACATGCCCCAGAGCTTGTGGTCATTAACTCAGGACATTGTGCACCACAGGTGTCCCGTAGATCCTTGGCTAGCAGGCTGACATCTAGGGATGTGTCACTAATTACTCTAATTACTGTTGCCCAGGACTGCCAAGGTCATCTCTCAGTTGCAGTTCCAGGCACAGCTCCTGCCAGTTTCCTGGGAGGGATTTAAATGACACTCAGAGGCTGCAGGCGGTCGGATGGGATGGAGAGAAAAGAGAAATATGGTCCGTGCGGTGCAGAACTGTGCTGCCGCAACGCCGAGATTTTGGCACTTACATAACGATGCTCCTTTGGTGTCCAGCTTTCTTGGGAAGGAACAGAGGAACTAAGGAGCCTTTGAGCTGAGACTGCCCGTGCTGGTGCTTGTTGTTGGGTTGGTTGTGCCGTGTCCCCCCAGCCCGTGTGCAGCTGGACAGTCAGAGCCAGGAATAACTCAGAAATAACCGGAGCTCTGGATGGTTTCCCAGACTTGGAGCCAGAGGATGTCATGGAGGTGAGCAGCAGGAGCTCAGCAGCAACGATCCCATTAAGCACGGAAGATGGATGCTTGCCTTTGTCACCTTGTACCTTGACCGCTCAACACATTGGTCCAGACCGAGATGGCAGGACTGGAGGCTGGTCTGTAGGGTTCAGCTTGCAGATGGGAAGGTCTGTGCCCAGTGGGAGCTTGGAGATGTCTGAGCACTAGATGGCTTTTGTGGTTTTTGAGGATAGAGGGTAAAAAAATACCACTGACACCAGAATCTTGCAGACGTTACCTGGTCTGTCCTTTTCCCTTCTTCTTTGGCTGCGTAGCCGTTTGGCCATGGGCTCTTGCCAAGTCTGGGGAACTCTGCGTCAGGCTCGGTTAGGAGGAGTTGTAGAGTCGGGATTATTTCATCCCTGCCAGTATTTCTCATACACTTGAAAAGGGGGGAAGATGAGAGGTACCTTCTTCCACTCTCTCCCTTGCCAACAAAAAAAATTGAGGCTCCTTCACGCTCTTTTGTAGCTAAATTAGCTCAAGCCTTTCTTTTTGTTTAGGTAACCTTTCCTTATTTTAAATGTACACCCAGCAAGCCGGATTCATTACTTATTAATTTACAAAGTGGTAAATTTCAAAGCTGTCATAATGCTGAAGTCATGTTCACTTTAGTTATTCTGCATAATTAATTGCAAAGTAATAATTTGTACATCATGATATTTTCATTCCGACATGAAAGCAAAAGGCTCGGAACCATAACGGCCTCGGGCAGGGAAGAGGGAAGAAGGAGGCTTGCAGACGTGGCTGCAGTGAGGGGAATCTCAATTCAGCCTCGCTGGACGGGAGCTTTTTGGGGAAGTTTTCCGACCTTCTCGTTGGAGTTGGAGCGTTTTTCTCCCTGCTGGTCTCCTGTGCTGGGAGGTAGCGCTCTGAAAAATTTCTCTAGAGCCAGTGGCAAAGGAGATCAGGGCAAGTGATGGAGGGGGGTGAGCACCATCACTTTATCTAGGATGCTGGAGAATAAATGATTTGCAAGAAATGCCTGTGTCGGAAGAGCACCCCATTGATTTGTTCTTTTGATGCTCTTTTTGTTTATAAATAAACCCAAGACCTGAGCCCTTAGATGCTGAATATATAAACGCGTCTCCAGGCTAGGAGCAAGAGCTGTTTCCCTTTGGTACAAAACCACACCAGAGCTGAGTTTGTGTGAAATACTTTTGTTAGCTGAGGATGTTCTTCCTCTTTTCTCCTGATGTTGCTTTGGAATAGGGTTTGATCACGCTTCCAAACTTCTCAGCCTTGAGAATGAAAAACTTTTAACTGGCAGCTGAGAGGACTGGACTCGCCTGACCTATGGAGCTGAGGCGATGGGTAAAAACTTCAAGAGATCCTCGCAAAACTCCCAGTTAAGCTCAGCGGCATTGATTTCACTCCAGACGTAATGAGCCTTAGCAGCTCTGTCAGTCGCGCGTCTTTGATCTCCATTTTACTCCTGGTTTCCTTCCCTCTCCAAAAACCTCTGACTTTTGGTTCCCTGTCAGTTGGTTCCTCTGATTTTTGAGATATTCCTGAGACAAGTGTGCTGGTTTCTGAATTGTGTGTCTATATCTTTCCCACTCCTCGAGGAGAGTTCTGTTGCTAGCCCCCAATCCGTTTCACTCTTTGTAGACCTGGATGTCTTCATGCCTCCCCATGTTGAAGTGCCAAAGGCCAACTCAACAGCTTGGCCGTACGAGGCTCTGAAGACCCTTCAGGCAACAAGAACATACAAAGAAGGTCTTGTGCAATGGGAATAAGGAAAATCCCTTAATCCTGGGTGCATGCCACTGGGAAAAATTGAAGATGTGCAACCGTAGACGGTGCACTGGATGCTCAAGGGAAGTCTGTGCTTGCATTGGGTTGCCTGGCAAGCAGTGATGGATGGATCACTTTGGACTTGAACCTTCTCATCTGATGTTACTGTCCCACCAGCCAGATCTTCAGCAGTCAACAGGTCACTGGTGTTCTGTTGTGTGTCTGCCATGTGCCTTGTGGAAGCCCTCCACTCGTTCAAGGCCAGGCTGGATGAGGCTTTGGGCAGCCTGGTCTGGTGGGAGATGTCCCTGGCTGTGGCAGGGGGTTGGAACTGGACGATCTTTAGTGTCCCTTCCAACCCAAAGCATTCTGTGATTCCTCTGCAAGAGGAGAGCATCCGAAAGAAAGGGTCAGATGATAAATCTCCCCCAGCTGCATCAGTCCTTTGGCATTGGAACTGGCTCCAGTGGGAGCATCGCTTACCAATCCTATCACAGAAAAATATTCCTTCTGACAAGTCTCACTCATTAATTGGTGTTGATGATGTCATGTGCAACAGCGAGCGGCGAAGGGGATGTTAACAGCGAGCGTTGCGAGGATTTCTCAACCGCCGCGCACTTCGTGTCCTTCAACCGAGCTGGTTTTGACATCCCATTATCAGCGCGTTGCGTTCCTGCCGGTACAGGAAAGGCTTTTCAACCCCCCTGGAAACACGGCTGCATTTTTTTTTATGAAGCCTGCCTATGCTTATTTCATGAGAAAACAAAAAAGAAATCCAACCAAACCCCAAGATATTGAAAGCAAACAAGCTTTCAAAAAAACTGAGTGGTGTAACGGTAAACTTGTAATTTGGGAAGGGTTGTTAGATTTACTATTGCAAAGATCAATCTGTAGCTTTTGTGAGCTGGTTATTTTGCCCAGTCTGGAGAACTTATTTTAATCACTGCAAGCTAATCTCATTTCCAAGCCTGAAAATGGTCCCAAACATTGAAATTATATGTTAATATACAGAGATTGACAAAAGGAAGCTGGTTGTATCGACTTGGAATTAATGAAGCAATTCAGCGATGAACAATAATGCTGGCAGGAGGTGTTAAGGAGAATTGTTGCGGTTGTTAAATTTTTTGGCTCCGAGAGGTCTTATTGCTCTGAGGAGATGGTCAGATTGCAGCAAAACGAAAATTACCTTGGAACTTCGGAGTCATTTAACCAGCCGGAGTCATTGCACGGGAGAAAACGGGCGGATGCTGGTGGAAGGACTCGTGTTTATCCCACTGCATTGAGCAGTCCTGGCTGCGTTTCTATGAAATAGTGGAAATAACCCATCCCAAGCATCAAGACCCCATGCAATTGTGCAGGAGGGCTGT
>VZTO01009877.1:0-32237 GCA_013400615.1 Syrrhaptes paradoxus
TGTCAGACGGAGAAGTCTCCTGCCTCAGTGAAATGACAAGAATACCTCTGAAGCATTGGCGGAGGCAAAATGTTGACAGCCAGCAAGCCTGCAATGCTGCTGAGCGCACAGATTTACACTTCCTGCCAAGATTAAAACGGGCTAAACCCAAAAAGGGTATTGGGGATTGTCACTTTAGGAAGAAGTAACGCCTTGGCGCGATGCGGGGAGGCAAGGGCTGCCATCGGCCTTTTATTTCCTGGGATCTCGCAAGCTCACGTGTGATAGTCGGTGTCGTCAGGTCAGGACTGGCAGGGTGGGAAAATAAAAAATAAACTTATAAGGCAACTGGGAGGAAGAATTGCTTTGGGAGGAATCCGTGCTTTGATGCTGGAGCTCAAGTTCCAGTTTTGCCTCTTTTTGGAGCAAATCTCGGCAAAGTCCAGGCAGTTTGGTGTGAAGGAAGCCCCTGAACTTCCCTGCCTGCTTCTGATTATCCGCTGCAGCTTATTTTCCTTCAAGCTATGCTTAGTGAAAGGAAAAAAATCCCCAAGTCTGGACCAGGAGAAAACTGGTCCTTAAAGCTTCTCTTTGCTCTATGGTATCCTTAAATTTCCTTCCGGGTGCGACCGGAGATGCTTTTCATGATCAATCTTTCAGGTTGGGGTATTTGCTCAATAGAATCCAGACAAATAAATGTGAAGAAAAGCATCCTGCCTTAAAAGAAGGAAACAATTAAACCTCCTACTTTGTTATTTACAGTAACTACCTTTTTTTAACAATTGTAGAAGTTCGAATGAAAGTAGCAGTGTGAAGAGGGAAATGTGGGAACTTTCATTTGTCAAGACTTTGCATTTCTTCTGCTTTATAGCCATCAGAAAAGAGATTGTTGTGCATTCTATTAAATACTGCCAGTATGATTAATTTAAAGGGTTACATTTTATTGAACCCTGGTGTAGATGTTCTTTGTCAACTCACATTCACTGCTAGTTAGAGTGTGTGTCGCATTTATCAAAACTTTCTGGAGCCCCTCTCACCTCATTAGCATGTGAATCTCTATTGAGCAGTTAATGTCCGTTACAGCGAGAGTGCTCAATTCTTGTTTTCAATAAGCCAGTTGTAAAATGTCAGACTGTCACTTACAATATAAAAAAGCAAAAATGATGGTATTTGTAAAAATGTTATCACCTCATAAAAACAAATTGTAAAGACATGAAAGTGATCTTGGTATGCTTTGCTTTCAGAAGTGAGTTAGTACAGCTGCTTTAAATACCAGTTGTCTGGATTCCCACACTTTCCTACCAATGGAGAGGTTTACACAAGCATAATTTAAGTTACAATTACCCTAATTAACATCTCATTTGCATAAATTGTTGAAGTCAAAACAACAAAGAATTGCTTAAGAAGCTTAACCCTATTTGTCCAAAATAAAGAGATGAGTTTTCACTTTGCAATCAAAATTGGCAGGTTCATTATGTCGGAGCGAGAATACAGACTGAAGTTATACTATTAATTAATACTTTGCAGTTTTATCATCAGGCTGCGCTTCTCCTATTCACAAGGTGCAACATTTCCAAACATCCCGCTCTTGCTGTCGGAGGTGTGGAGCTCTCAGGTGGTGAGTCCATGGAGGATTTCTGGGATTAGTGAAACCTGTGTCCCTCATCCCTCTCCATTGCTCTAAGCCAAACCCTGGTTTGCTGTGCTCTGGCTGGGATGGGAACTGGGGAGGAGATCGCATCCGCTGTGGGCTGAAAGCTCTCATCCTGGTCTTGTAAGGTGGTTTGGAGAGGACAAGTGACAGCGGTGACAATAGCGATGATGGGCAGAGAGACCGTCTGTCCTCCCGTGGCCGGTCCACCTGGGTTCTCCAAGTGTTTTCAGACTTCCTCAGGCCACTGCAAATTTTAGTTCTGATCTTGGAATATAGAAATGCAAGGAAAGAACTGCAAAATAAAGTTTCAATACTATTTATTTAGTAAAAACATGACTAATCTTCCGGTGGTGGGTTTGGGGCGTTGGTTTAGAGGAGCTTCCAGTGCTCGTTGGTAAGTCCGGGTCCTACACTCCAACCCATCTCCTTTGGGCATCTGACTTCTGGTCGGTGCTGGCTGCGGGCAAAGCCAATGTCAGGGCTCAGGCCAAAGCTGCTGAAGACATGGGGACATTTTCCCTCCAACACTTACTACCCCGGGTAGATAAAACTGTTCCACCAGCAAGTCCTGCCACTTTTCTATACCTGTGAACTGAAAAAAAACCCATTTATGTGCCTGTGCCACTGCATGTACGCAAGACACTCCAGGAGTCATTGGTACGGGCGGGGAACGCAGCGATGCTGGGGGTTTTTAGAGGGACAGGACACGGGGAAGCTCGTTAGCCCGCGGGGACGGAGGGTTTTGATGGGCTGTCAGGTGCCCGTGTGCCGGGGCTAATGAAAGCGTTCCCGGTCGCTGGGGCTATGCTTTCCTTTCCTGTATTATCTCGTTGCAGCTTCATTAGCTAAGTCAGGGTGAGCATGCATTAGCCCAATAAAACTCTTCCTGCATCCCCACGGTTTAGCATCCCCTCCCATCTGGGTGGGGATTATCAGCTGTAGGTGCTGATCGATGGAAGCGCAGCGGAATGAATCGAGTTGAGCTCGGTTTTAACTTGAAGTTGAGCCTTTCTATAAAGGCTTTGCGAAGCAAAGATCACGGTGAACTTATGATTGTAAACCAGCTGAACCAAAGATGAGTCTCACCTACCAGTTTTGCATATTCTTTTTTAAAAATCGCATTATAATGGAGCGGTTGACTTCTGCGCTGCGCTCCTTTTTATGAGCCGGTGATTACACAGTATACGGCGCTTACGCTCTGAACATGAATGAATCTGCCAGTTCTACTACAGTACTCTTTATAAAATAACAAGGCTTACCAGGTGGCAAAGAATTGCATAATTGAATTGGACTGAATCCTGGTTTTCCCAACCCAGAGCGGTTACACTTAGAAGTAAATTACAATTAAAAGAGACAGAATGTTTCCATTGTATTAAGAATCCTTAATAGCAAACTTTTCATCCATAAGGCTCTGTTCTCTTCCTGAAGCGTGAGAGAAATTGCTGTATGTGTCTAACTACCATTAACGCTAATGGGAGCAACGTACATAAATCCCCGCACGGCGATGGCAGAACAGACCCCAGATGCCTTTAAAGAGGAAAGTGCTTGTAGGGGATGAATAGAAGCGCACGAGTCTGTTGGTCCCTGTAACATCTGCTCTGGAAATGTGTAAGGGCGTGATTCGAAGCGCGGGTTTTCGGAGAGTCTTCTTGAGTTTCATCCAGAGCCGCGTTGTGAGAGCAGCCCTCTGCTCCATCGGCTGGGCTCTTGCTCCAGGGCACTGGGAGGAAGCAGATCCTGAAAGCAGATAGAAAGATGCCACGGACAGATTTGAATACCACTAAAACCACCACTGAAACCACTATTCATTTTAGCCCTTCAGAAAGTTTTTTTTTTAAAAAACCCAACCAACAATCCAGTGCCGTTTGCCAAGAGTACCGGAGCTCCTCAAGTTGTGCTCACCACTTCCTACCCTTCGGAGACGGGGATATTGAGAACATCTGTCTCCAAATGCGATGAGAAGAGGATAGTCCACTTCCTTCTCTTCTTTCCAGTGGACCTTCATGTTTCCCTGCCTCTTTGTTTCTTATTCCCTTTCTCCCTGGGATGCCTGTCAACAGCAATCCCCATCCAGCTGTGCAGGTCAGGCAGCACAAAGAGCAATTCCTTCAGCCATCCCGAACGGCCGGGAACCAGCCATCCCAGCCCAGCCCGGCCCGGGCTGTTTGGGTGTGGGTGTCCTTCACGCCGTACACAATTCACTCAAGGAGAAGAAGATGCAGATGCAAACCTGATTTTTATTCACAACCCCGTTCTCCATGAACTTTCCAATCGGCTCTTCTTGATGGCGATGCGATGCACTGTCACCTTGCCATTAGGGCTGGGTAATTAATAGCTGCCTAATAGAAGTGAATGTAGTTGCTCAGCAAAATGAATGATGTGTCCTGCAAGGGAAAACACTAGAAAGTAAAGCAGAGCTGGAAAGTGTTTAGCAGGGGGGAATTTGTGCTTGCCCTTCATTAGGAGAAGCTCCAAAGAAATGTAAAGTGTGATCACATTAATCAGAAGAACTGGCATCACGCAATAGTCTTCTTTGTTATTTGGCATAAATTACATGGCATTAAATGATTTAAATTACGCGTATACCTGCCATAATTTTGTTGCTGAAATTTAATGAGTACTGTGGGTTGTCTTTGAGCATTAGTCTTTGAGCGTTTGAACATACAGAGGGGTAAAGGCTGAAAGCAACCTCTTTTTCTGGCTGCTGAAATCTGTTCTCATGTGAGCTCTCAGCATGGACGAGGAGAAGGGAGCAAGTTTTGAGTGAGTTTGTTACCGTCAAGGCTCTGAAAAATAAAAATGCATTAGGCTTTCCTTTCCTTTCCTTTCCTTTCCTTTCCTTTCCTTTCCTTTCCTTTCCTTTCCCTCTTCCCTCTTCCCTCTTCCCTCTTCCCTCTTCCCTCTTCCCTCTTCCCTCTTCCCTCTTCCCTCTTTTCTCTCTCCTCTNTTTCCTCCTTTTTCCTTCTCTTCCCTCTTCCCTCCTCTCTTCCTTTCTCTTTCTTTCTCTCTCTCTCTTTCCTTCTTCCCTTCTTTCTTTCTTTTTGTTTTGCGTGTGGCCTTTCATAGGACGTGCACTGGTTTAATCCACCACTGATCATCAGTGGTGTGATCACTCAGAAGCTTTTGCAGGTACCCATCTCTCACACCCACCCCTTCCTCATGCTTTTCTCTTAGCTCCCTTTTTTGAAGATGAGCCCAATCCCATGAAGAACAGGACAGCCCTTACTGCACCTCCAGCATTACACACTTTAACCACTATTGTAGTCATGAAACGGCCACAAAATACCCGCAACTAGTCGAAGACCAGCTGTGTTTATGTAAGGTCTACTTTCAACAAGTTGCAGTCATTTTTTTTCCGGCTCTTTAGACGCTGTGACTGACATGAGCATATATAACGTCAGGAATACCTTTATATTATTTTTCCCGTCCTGGTGCTGTAGTGTAATGAGCAGGTTCAGACTTGCTCGTGCCCTTTTCAAGTGCAATTCTTCTTGGGGAAAGAAATTAAACCGAGGGATGATGTAGCTTTTCGCAGCCAGTCAGATGAAAGTAAGTGGTGGTTACAATTATTCAAAAGTACTTAGAGAAGTATTGAATATGGTAATCTTTGCCAGGAGAAAGCACTGGACTGGTTAAAGCACGTGGCTGGAAATGTGCAGAGGTTGGGTCCCTTTCCAGCTCCACCACAGCCTTTCTTTGTGGCCTTGGGCAAATTATTTCACTGGTTCTGTAATGGTATGGTTCATCAGGAATAAAAGTGGGAGTGCTGCTGTTTCTTTTCTTCTTTCTATTTGTCTGTTTAAGATTTTAAAGTTTCCAGGGTGTAGACATCGGGTTTTTTCGCGGTGCCCAGCCAAGCCACAGCACAGATATTGATGGTTCCACCATTGCCGTCGTTCTGGGCTTGCAGAAGACATGTCCCAGTCTGGGTCAGACCACGTAACAGGGATTGTAGGAACTTGTTTAAATGTAGCAAACTATAAAAAGATGTGAAATGGTCAAATATGAAAGTAAATGACAGCCACTCCCCCGCTGCCCATCCGCTCAGGCGGACGTTGTGCCAGGATAATGCCGTCCTTGTTCTCATGACCATGGCAGTGATTTCTCTGATGGATGGGGCTGGGGCCATTCTGCCTGCGCAGCCACATGCACCTGCAAAACCCCCAGAGGTTTCCAATGCCTTTGGCCACTGACACATCCCTTTAGAAAAGACATCTGTGAAAAGTCGTGGAAGAAGGATCCTTTTTGAGGATTGAGTGGTAGGACACAACCCTGTTGTAGGGCTTTAGAAACCCTCTGAGATTTGCTCTCCCCCGGCACACGCACATGACTTTTTCTGAGAAATGTTGGCTTTAGACAACCCAGAGCTCTTCTTGAGCTTTGAAATGTTAAATCGATGATAAAGGCCCATATTTGCTTGGCTTTGGCACATGTACTTGCAGTCTCTTTGTTGAAAATCAGGTGCAGCATGCAACTGGGGGGTTGCTCCTGGGTCCATAGCCTGTGTCTGCTTGAGTGTCTTCTGTAAGGTCTGAATGGCAAACATAAAGGAGGCAGATAGGAACCATGAATGGTTTGTCATGTAGGATGGGAGGGATCATACACAACATTGGGCATCATCAGGGTAACAACCGTGCTCAGGGTTTGTTCTTCCCAAAATAGGGACATGAGCTGGTCATGGGCATGATGTGATGCAAGAGAGAAACTCAACAAGGAGAGTCCTGGTTGGATAACGTGGGGAAACTCAGTGGGGTGGGACCTTTTTTGTTGACTGCAAAATTTCTCACCCATCCCTAGAGCCCTTGGCCATGCCATTTCGCTGTGTTTCGGTTGGGCTGCTGATGCCCTTGTTTTGCTGTGGGTACCGTCCCCGCAGCATCATCAGAGAAGTTATAGCTTTAACAGAGAAGAGAAGCAAATAGCTATAGGATGTGCAAAGAGAAGAGCCTTTTAGGAACAGCTAGACTTGAAAAAAGGCCGAAGGGAGCAAGTGGATCCCCTGGGAAATAGCCATCAAAGAAATATCCAGCTTGAGATTTTGTTGAGTTTATTTAAAGTGAAAATTAAGGGAGGTCTTCTATTCTGGAACCACATTCCCTTCATTATTAACACTTACCAACTCCAAGCGCTACTTGGTAGGAGGAACATACCCATCGCCGTAGCGCTGTTCTCACCAGCCAAAAAATTTGCATGTCCAAAAGGGATGTGTATCATAAATAGACTGCTTACAGTAGACTTAAATTATATGATGAGCCATAGAACAGCAGTGAATATATCATATCACCAGCCCCTGCCAACCGTGCATGACTACTATTTGCTTCTCCTCAGGCGGTAAACAAAGTTTTCAGCTGACCTACTGTTTAGTGGAAGTGCGCTGAAACAGAGATAAGCAACGCCGCTCCTAACGCCGCGGTGGAATCAAATCTGGCATAAATTTGCCTAGAAAGTAGAAGGAATGCATGAAATATTATTTCTTAGTTCGCATAGGGCGTTTCTGCCAGCACACCATGTAATATTGCGTTGTTAATAAAAGGTTTATTCCTGCTTCTGGAAGGGTTTGGATTCCAATCAGGAGGTCAAGGCAACGTACATCATATGTGTATTAAATTCTTTAAGATAAAGCATGGATGAAATATTCCAAAATAAGGACTTGAAGGAGCACACAAAGTGCGTGAAGTGCCCTATATCGTACTGAAACGCCTCGAGATTCATGCTGGATCCGAGCAACCCTCCCCACTTCAGGTTGAACGCTTTGACCCAACGTCAGGAAGGCACATCTGGGTCCCCAGGACGGACCTAGACTTCACCTACGCTTGAAAACGGGGCTGTTGGGGGATCTGCAGGTTTGTATAACGCGCTTCAGACTAATTTTCCAGTGCCTAATGGGAACGTTGTGCGTGGCAGCCGGTTGTTTGTTTGTCTGCCTGCTCCTCGCCTCCCTCTTACCCTATTTATATACGCACACATGCAAAAAATATGAGAGTTAAAGAAAAATGTCAACCATATGTAACATACATGGAGATTAGTGACAGTAACAGTGAATTCATTGTGGTTTTGGCAGTCAGGACACCATCCAGGCCATATTTTAGACTTTTAGACAAATCCACATGTATTCCAGAGATTGCTGTGGATTTTCAATATGTGTGGCTCATTAGATACGCAATCTGCCTGCTATTCTCTCCTGTCACACAAAGCTGATGGCAGCAAACTGGCATCTTGGAGATGTTGGTAGCACTACAGATTTTAGCATTAATGCCAGCCTTGGGCATCCCAGAGCTCCGTACTCTTCTGCCGCGCATGGGTCCCGTGCCCGGTGGGTGCCAGGCTGCCGATGTCCCAGGGTTGGGAGAACATGGACAAACATGCCGGAGAGGTTGGTTGGGTGACTATTCTGCTTTCAAGTAAAACACGACGATTAAAATCCAGCTTGCATCCCGCATCGCCATCCTTAAAGAAGGAAATGGTAAAAAGCTCACTAGCCCTAAACTCAGATTTTGCTTTTTCTGAGTCTGTCACCGCAGCACAGTGACCAACCTAAGCTTTTGTGCGGTGTTTTTCTTTTAACACTTTATGTGGGGGCGAGAAGTAAGCATAAATCTCAGATTCATAATTTTTTTCAGATTCATAAGTTCTCGAATTCATAATTTCTCCTTTAAATCTTAGCAGCTCCACGTCCCTGTGAATAGATCTGTATCGAGCNTGAGAAGTAAGCATAAATCTCTTCTCAGATTCGTAATTCTTTTCAGATTCATAAATTCTCGAATTCATAATTTTTCCTTTAAATCTTAGCAGCTCCACGTCCCTGTGAATAGATCTGTATCGAGCTATCGCTCCCAGCACAAATCTAATAATCACGTGGACACGTGCAGCGTACAAAAGTATTTGTTCAGTTCGTATAAAAGCGCTAAACTCTCGCCTAAACCCATCCGAGTTCAGGCAAGGCTACGCTGGACGCGGGGCCGAGCGCTTAAATATAGGTGAAGGCAATTCAGCTCTGCAAATTTCAGCAGAACGTTTCGAACAAAGTGTTACTGTTTAATCTGGGCACATGACGGGGTGAATGAATGTTTGAATGAAATGACATAATTGTTGGTTAGCCTGGATAATTTGGAGAGTGTTCGCACAAAGTTTAACTCTCTCTAGATGTGGGGGATCCTCGGCGCGGGGAGGGAAGGCAGAGGATGGCCAAATCCTGGCTCCCTTTGCATGGACCAACCTTGCGGATGATGGGCTGAGACTGGTTTAGGTTTGGTTTGGGATTATTACCCTTAACCCCGCTCCTCGCGCCGTATATGATATTTAATGCGTCATCTTTGTTTCAAACAAACAATACACAAGCTGTTGCTGGCAAGGGTGGGAAGCTGGTGGTCCATCTGGAAAGCAGGGAGATAGATGGGGAGGGAAAAAAAAAAAAGAGAATTAAAATGTGTAAAATGCTGGGATGGGAGCGGGGTGTTTAATAGATTTTTAAAAAGCAGGTTGAAGACAGGGGAGATTCTTTGTCTGTAAAGGAGTCCATCAATAACGGACAATATTTGTGCAATAAAAACACGGGGTGTAATCAAAGCAAAGCAAAGCTGCGAGCCCAAACCTTTAAAAAAGTTGTTTATTCATTGCATCAAATCCGTTCACTCTAAAATTAACCATTTTGCCTTGACAAAAGTTCAGAACGGTACAAAATTAACCAATAATCCAGTTTATTAATTAAACCAGTGGCAAAATAGCTATTTCAGCGTGACGGGCTCCGCGGGACGGTTACAAGTCGGGTTTCTGGCTGATTGCTTCTGTCATTCCCCAAGACAGAGCACCCCACCTCAGCTTACCGCTGCCCAGCGTGCAGCCAATATGCCATTTAAAAACCTTGATTATAACCAGAGAAGAGTTCATTGAAACCAGAATAAGTTACAAAATAATTAATCTTCCCTGCCATCTTGGATTCCCTCTCTCTCCAGAATCCAGCCAGATGTTTCGCAGTCGCTGCGTGCGCGGGGCTCTGCGATCTTCTTTGCACAACTCGGGGGTTTTTTTAGCGCTTTTTGCTTCAAAATTACACGTTTTGCCTTTGCTTTGGAGATTCTCCATCACTGCTAAGGGCTTCCCGGAGCACAGGAGCCCCTCTTTGGGCACAAGCGTGTTTGCAAATTAAATTCTTTTATGCGTGCGGCAGTTTTGCTGCCGTCCTTGGGGACCGGGGACCGAGCGTTTTGGGGAGAAAGTTCCTCGCAGGAACGCCGAGCATCGCCGCCGTTTCGGTTTTGCCAGGCTTGAGGATGATGTATGGAGCAGGTGTTTGCAATTTCGGGTTCGCTGTCGTTCCTGGGGAAATGGGTGGAAAAAAAAAAAAANTGTAATTGGGGCTCACCGAGCAATCTGACATCGCTGCAAATGCTGCTCAGAAATATATGTGCTCTGCTTTAATGACAGCACATAGAGTACTGCTGAGATAGTGGAAAATTTTACAGGGAGTTTTGCTCAAGGAATGGCTTTAACTCAAGTTACCTGTAGAGTAACAGTGTCATATGGAAACACTTAGGGGAGCTGTGGAAAACTTTTTTTTTTTTTTTTTTTTTTTCTGAAATACAGTGGAATTTATCTAGCCAAGAGTTTCACATAGGGAGGAGGAATATGGATTACAATGGAGTCAGGAAAGAGCGGGGCGATGGAGTGCTTGGAGACGGCCACTCGCAGCCTTACTACCGCAGATGAAAAGTACATATGTAACCGGGGGGGGAGCATTCCTAAACGGCCGCGTCTGGGATACATTTATACTATTTGCCATGCACGTAACCTTGTTATATAAAACAGAGTCCAATAACCTTAAAAAGATGGACGGTTAAAAAAAAAAAAAAGAAAAAAGGGTTGGGAACAGAGTGAAAAGGCAGCAGGAACAAGGCTGGCATTATCCACGCCGCTCCCAGCCCCAGCCGCGCTCCGAGCCTGCGCCCTGCGTGGCTCAGAAAAGCTGCATCTTCCACCCTTCAAAAGGAGCTCAGGAAATGAGCAGGCAAAAGACCTGAGCAAGGAAATTTAAAAAAAAAAAANTGCTTCCAGATTTGCACACCCGGGGCATGCCGTGGGGGTAGGAACAAGCCAAACGCGGAGCTGGGGGGTGAAAGGGGCCCCTCCGTTGTCGGCAGCCTGTGTTTGCCTGATGGAGCAGGAGATCCAGGGCGGGAGGATGCGGGATGGCCCTGGACCGCTCTGCGGGCGGTGGGAGCATCGCCTGGCCGAGGGGAGCCGGCGTTTGCTGCCGTGGGGTGTCCCGGGAAGCGGGGAGGAGAGGGATGGGGAGGAAAAAAGGGATTTTTCTAGTGTGTTTCGTTATGTTTGCTGCCGAAATGCTGAGGGCACTGGTCGCCAGAGCATCTGGGCACTTCACAATAATTAAAACTGACAAATCCATAAACAGTAAACAACAGGCTACCCACTCGGGCAGCCAAAAACCCACTACTGCATAAGCTCAATAGCTGCACCCATCTGCCAAATAAAATCCTCTCCGCTGCCTCCTCTTGTCTGCAAAGGGCAGAGCCAAACCCTTTCCCCGCCGTCACCCCCCAGCTGGGCACAGCCTGACCCCCTCGCCCTCCCTCGGGCGTCCCCAGGGCTTCACCCTGGCTTTAGGAGCGGCAAGAGTTTAATTTTTTTTTATTTTTATTATTTTTTTTCCCCCACCACAAAGTGGCAACAAGTAATGCCACCCTTTTCCTTCTGACTTCTTGGCCCGCTAACCCTTTCGCAACACAATGGGAAGGCAACCGCTCGCACCCAGGGGAGGGGATTTAATGACTAGAAAATAAAGGGAGAGAATTTACTTGGAAAAACTGTGGAATTAAAAGTTCTGGACAAAAAACACGCATCGCTGATGCATAACGTTTTTGTTAATTGGGTCTTAACAGGTTTGTGACTCAGGCTGTAATTATTTTAGAAATGGGTCACACTCGGCGGTGCCAGCCGCGCGTCCTGCCGCCGCGGGAACTTTCGCCTAGTTGTAAAACTACATCGAGACGTGTGTTTCCTCTGCTCCGGCAGAGATCCTGGGCTTCGGAGCAGCAACGGCAGCGTGCCGAGCCTCTGGGATGGGTGTCGGGTGCTGGGATGCTCCCGGCAGAACCCTCTTGGCTTGGGGGGGGCCAAGGCAGCCGTGTCCCGCTCCGTTGGCGATAGAGAGCCGTCTTCTCCCGTCCCAAACATCCTCCCCCTTTCTCTTGCGCTATTGTTTTTACTTCTGATTTTTTCACGTGTTTTCCTGACCTGCGAGAGGCACTAAATCTTCCTAATGCCTCCCTGCCCTCTAATCGCAAAACGGGCTACGGGAAGTTTTGCTTTTTTTTTTTCCCCCACGAAGGAGAAATTAATTAAAATATAAAAAATGCACCCAACTGTGGTAAATCATTCCTTCTCTTTGCAAAACCATTGCTCTCCGCGCAATCCACCCCTGCTTCCCACTGCAGAAGTATCTCCACGCAAGCAAAAGTCTTCGAACGCTCGTAAAGCAACCGAGATATTATCTCTCTAATTAGCAGCTGGGAAAAAAAAAAAAAGAGAGAGATCAATTAATGCTATAATTAAAAACAATGCCTTTAGATGTGTTGTTTGTGGTGAACGAACGCTTACGCTGGCAAGAGCTGTGCCGTGTTTTTCCCCCTTAAAAAAGTTGGAGCAGGACCACGGTGCGGGACCCCCCCCTCCGGCTGCGGCAGGGGGGGGGACCCCAAGATGTTCGCAGCCCGCCAGGGTGCTGGGGGATCCCGGGGGGGCTCCCACAGCCAACGTGTCCAGCTCCTTGCATTGGAAGATGGTGTTTGCCGCGGTCGCCGTCCGGCTCTGGGGAGGTGATGGGGTCTCACGGCGGGACTGGGATTTTTATTTTTTTTTTTTTGCAGCTCTGGCTTGGCCCTTCCCTGCTTGGGGGTAAGCTGTTTTTCATATATTGTAGCCTGGGAAAGCTGTGTTACTGTTAAAAGAGTAACCATATCCCTTTCTGAGCTGTTGCCAAGCAGATGTAGGGTTTTGGAAAGTTCCCAACAAACTTCCACAGCTGATACTTTCCCGACTTGTTCCCTTCTCCTGTCCCTCTCCTTGCACCTATTTAAATAACCAAAGGCCATAATTTGGGAGGGAGGGAGTGGTGCTCTGCATCTTCAACTTGTTAAATATAATTAATTGAGAGTGACCCGGTAAGTCAATTACAGTGTAGGGCTTGGAAAAGAAACACAGAAATATCAAATATTCCTGTTTCACCCCCAAAAAATTCCCTATTTTGCACTGAGTAATGAAGAAAATTGAGCCCCTCCAGCCTTTTTGTGCAACACGGGGCTGCTGCGAGGGCAAAAATCTCATTTACTTTCTTAATAGTAATTTGTGGGGTGGCTGCTGGAGGAGGAAGGAGAAGAAATAAGGGATTTAGAAGGCTGGCACCGGTACGAAACCCTGCGTGGACGCAGATCGTGCGTGTGCGGGGAGGGGGGATGGCGGGGCACTGGGAATGTGGAAAGCTCTCACAAATCATATCTCACAGGAAAGGTTTACGGGAGTTCAGAGTACAGCCGAGGGGATGGATGTCAGGTTTTCCTACACAATAGAGGGTCTTTTGTTTCCGCGCTGCCTCTTGGCAGCAGCCCCCATGCCACTGCTGGTAATTTCCTGTCCATCTTTCGCCGAGCGAGCGGCAGAGCTGGAACAGGGGAGTAGTCCCACGTTTTTTGTTTAGACTGTGTGTGTTTTGGTTTTTTGGGTTTTTTTTTTTTTTTTTTTTAATGCTGAGCCTTGTCCTAGAGCAGGATATCCCTGTGTATGTTTGGAGTTCCTGAACTTCTCGGGAGAAAATTATCCTTAAAAAGCCCCTTCCATAGAGCCGAGTTTCTAACTTCTCTCTTTAAAAAAAAAAACAAACCAAAACCAAAACCCAGCAAAAAGCCCTCATTTAATTGCTTTTGCTTGTGGGAGCTTGTACCTTGTGGCTTAATCCGCCCGCATCTCAAACATCCGTCGGCGTTTTCCTTCCACCCAGGGGCTGAGGAGCAAAACCAAAAAGCGGGGGCGATGCTCTCGGCGGCGTGACTTTTGGCAGCTGGGGGACGGTTCGGCAGGATCCAGACCCCGCAAGGCGGGACGACGACCCTCGGGCTCTGCGTATGCCGAGGGCTTGAGTTCATCTGTGTTTTCCGAAGCACTTTACACGGGAGTTTTGCAGTCGATGGGGCTCAAGGGCTCACTCGAGGGCTCGGCCGATGGCGTTTGGCTGCTCATCAGGGCTGTAGGGTTCTCACAAACTCTCCAAACTTATAGACCAACATCTACTTTTTAGAATCAATTTTTTTCTCCCCCCGTCTCTCCCAAACAGTCTCCTCGACTGGCCCCATCTGCATTTGTTGGCATCGCATAGTAAAAGTAAAACTAAAACCGAGGAGCAGGGCGGTTAGCTCGCACGGAGGAAGCAGGGCGAGCTCCCAGCTGCAGGCTCTTTAGGGTAAAATATATAAAAATACATCCAGTAAAATATAAAAAAAATGAGGCACTGCCATAACGCACTCATGGGACGGCCCTGTGGATTTGAAAAATGCAGCTGCATGTTCTGTAAAACTCCCACCACCTTTGTTAAAACAGCCGAGAGGAGAGCAGGACCCGGTGTGAGAGCTGGCTGCGTGGGGAGCGTGGCACTCACAGCCACCCGCCGTTATTCAGGTTTAGGAACCCCTCCAGATTAGCACGCCAGCACGGTGTGCATTCCAGGGCAGCGACGGCCGCCTCCGCACCGCTGGCCGGGTGGCAATTAGCCTGCGCAGCACCGGGAAGCCCAGCTCCCTGGGATTAGAAGCAGAGCGCTGGTGCGGGAGTTGTGCTGGGGAAGTCCTGCATGGGTTAAGCTGTGGCGTGTGCGGTGCTGAGCGGTGCTGTGCAGTGCTGCGTGATGCTATACGGTGCTGTGCAGTGCTATATGATGCTGCACGGTGCTGTGCAATGCTGTATCATGCTATATGGTGCTGTGTGGCACTGTATGGTGCTGTGCAGTGCTATATGATGCTGCACGGTGCTGTGCAATGCTGTATCATGCTATACGGTGCTGTGCGGTGCTGTATGGTGCTGTGCAGTGCTATATGATGCTGCATGGTGCTGTGCAGTGCTGTATCATGCTATACGGTGCTGTGCGGTGCTGTGTGGTGCTGTGCAGTGCTGTATGATGCTGCACGGTGCTGTGTGGTGCTGTGTGGTGCTGTGCAGTGCTGTATGATGCTGCATGGTGCTGTGCGGTGTTGTGCAGTGATGTACGGTGCTGTATGATGCTGCACGATGCTGTGTGGTGCTGTATGATACTATACGGTGCTGTGCGGTGCTGTGCAGTGCTATATGATGCTGCATGGTGCTGTGCAGTGCTGTGCGGTGCTGTGTCATGGTGCACGATGCTGTGCAGTTCTGTGCGATGCTGTATGATGCTGTAGGATGCTATATGGTGCTGTGCAGTGCTGGATCATGCGATATGGTGCTGTGCAGTGCTGTATGGTGCTGTGTGATGCTGCACGGTGCTGTACATTGCTGTGCAGTGCTGTATGTCGCTATACGTGCTCCCCCAGCTCATATCCTGATACTATAGGGCACTGTGCAGTGCTGTACGGTGCTGTACGATGCTGCACGGTGCTGAGCAATGCTCTCTGATACTCCAGGGTGGTGTGCAGTGCTGTCGGGTGCTGTATGATGCTGCACGGCGCTGTGCAATGCTCTCTGATACTATAGTGTGCTGTGCAGTGCTGTATGGTGCTGTATGATGCTGCACGGTGCTGTGCAATGCTCTCTGATACTATAGTGTGCTGTGCAGTGCTGTATGTCGCTATACGTGCTCCCCCAGCTCACATACGTGCTCCTCCCGCTCAGGCATTCTTCTGGGTAACTTGATCTTACTTCTGTCTGCTTTCACCAGATAGGCGAGGTGAAGTTATGTTAAACATGTCGCAGTAAGTTGGATTCGCCCCGCTCCGGTCTGGTTTGCTTCCTTGATTAGCTTTAATCAAACCCTCCCGTGTTACATGACCTTAATAAAGCTATTTTTTTTTTTTTTTTTCCTGACAAGCCAAGGACCGTCTTAACAAGCAAAGCTCATCTGGCCTGAAACTAAAGCCAAGTCAAGATGGTGTTTTAGGTCCTCATTAAAGTCCACAGCGTGAAGCGAGAGGGGAAATGATGAAATGGTTCCTCCACCAAACCATCTCTCCTTTACGTTTAATTAGAGGAATTATACGCAACCTAGTAGATGCCTTGGGAGGGCAATCATCTTTGGGTTCGTAAAGAACCCGGTGGTGTAAAAGGGGGCAGCTAAGGGTAAATTAACACCAGGAGCTGGGTGGACTTTGGGATCAACTGGGACCAAAAAAAAAAAAAAATATCATATGGTGTTAATATGAAAAGAGCTGGGAAGGCGCCTGGCCCTGCTCCGGAGCTCACGTGGGCAGCGTAGGGCGACCCTGAAATGCTTCGGAGGGAAAGTTTCCAGGAGACGGCGTGTTTATTCTCCCTGTTCAGTCCTTTCCTTCGGTTACTGCTGACTCACGCAGGTTGGGTGAAATATTGACGGGCGCGCAGGGGCCGAGCAGCGAGGCGAAGAGGCGAAGGAAAAGCCCCGGCAGGGAGCGATGCCACGGGGCTTGGCAGTGGGTGAGGAAATCAGCCACATGCAGACAAAATGCGGTCAAGCAGCCGCCCCACACAGAGGATGTCCCTTACACTCATTAGCATTGTGTTTGTAGCAGAGCTTATCAAAAAACAGCCAACAGACATAATCTGTGGTTTACGCTTTCTTTCGTTCCCCCCTCCTTTTTTTTTTTTCTACTCTCTTGTTTTCATTTTTTTTCTTTAATTTTTTTTTTTTTTTCCTGAGGCTTTCTGGAGGGATGTAATCCACTCTGGTTTTATTGCCGTTGCCTCTGGACGTGCTGCAGCTCCAGCCAGCAGTTATTCCAGCCTCCCTGCGAAGGTCTGCGCTGCTGCTGCTGCTGCTACTAAATTGTAAACCGCAGGGCTGCCTTAACCCTTCGCCTCCTGCCCAGGACCCCAAATCCAGGGTGTTGCAGGGGGAATCGCTGGCCAAGGGCTCAGTGCCTCGGTGCCGAGCGGTTTGCTTGGAAAAGCTGCTGCTGGGATGCAGGGACCCTTCCCAAACCTCAGCCCCCTGGGAGCTTTCTCCCAGCTCCGCCAAAATATATTTTTGCACTTTGCTGGCTCTTCCCTGCTCAGACGAGGAGTTGGGGATCTGCTGGTTGAGAGGAGACCCCCCCATGCTGCTATCCCGCCGGCTCCCTCGCACCTCTCCCAGTGGGATCTGTGGATGTCCCCAACCCCCCAACTTTGCTAAGGGCAGCTGGGAGTCCCCACCTTGACCCGTGGGTATGGCCCCGCGTGATGAATGGGTCTGGGGGCTGCACCCCATCCTGCCCAGCAGCTTCGGTGGGGTTAGGGACGGTCCCTGCAGCCCCCAGTGCCAACGTCACCATGACTCATGAACCTACTCCAGACATCGCGCCCAGCATCCTCCCTTCTCCTCATCTCCACTATTTCAACCTTTAATTCCACATTTCCCTCTGGGGACCAGAACCGTCTCGCTGCAATACGGTCAGAGGCACCTTGGGCGCGCAGTTGTGTTTGCAAAGTGCTTTCCTGCCCGCGCGTCCCCTCCCTTTCCTCCGCATCTCCCTGAACGCGGGGACGAGCTGGGGATGTTGGTCCTCCTGCACGCCCTGAGCCCACGGCAGAGCACTGTCCTTCCCTGCCCTGGTCCCACCGAAAATCAATTCTTTGCTGTCTTGTCCAAGAGGATATTTGCAAATAATTTCCAAAAAAGGCAATCTAAAAATGGCCCTGTTGTTACCCATATTTGTACACAGGCTCGTGAGCAGCAGGATTCCTCGGGCTTGTCTACACGGGGACAATTGGAATGGATGTGAGACAACTTGAAAGTGGATTAGCTAAACTGCATTACGTCCACGTGTAGACGCCGTCGTTTAGAAATGAAACGGCCTTAATTTGGTTTAGTTGGATTTCGCTTTAGTTATTTAATAAAGATGCTTTAACATCTGAGTGAGGAGTTTACACAGGGACTTAATGCAGTTTAATTAATCCACTTTAAATTCACACTTTGAATTAATTAGGATGAACTTTCCTTAAGTGTTCCCCTGTCGAGATAGTGGTGCGGCATTTCCAGCCACCTGGCACGATGACCTGATGATTTGTGACTCGGAAGGGCCGTTGCGATGATGCATGACCGGTCCAGTCCCCAGAGCTGGGAACATAAAGAAAGTCATTTAAAAGTCCTTCTGCTCTGGCCACGGCCGGGAAGTCCTTCCCTGCATTAAATTACCCCTGGAGAACCCAAGTTCCTGCTGTAATGAGCCACCATCCTCCCAAGTGCTTTAGGTTCTTGCCTTGCCCACGAAACCCATAAGCAGAAGCATCTGTCTCATGTGAAAGGGGTTTGGAAAGATGTGACCCGAAACAGAGACCGGCACAACAGCCTCCTTCAGCTCTGCGAGCACCACACCGCGCCGGGCTGACCACTGAAAGGGTTTCAGTTTCTCCCCCAGCTTACGCCGTGGTTTTGCAATATTGGCAAACCCACAAAAAAACTTTTCTGTGTAGGAGTCGTACGAACCCGCCTGCTCCTGGGGTGGGGCTGGCTGGGACCGCAGAGCTCCTGTTGTCCGTATTTATTTCTCGCCAGTGGAAGTTCCCTCGGTGTTCGTCATCGACCTCTCCTGGTGATGCTGGGGTCACATTGTCAGCCTGCAGCTCCCCAAACCCACTGGTAAGGGTGGGTTTATGTGCGGTGCTTCTTAGCAGGAGGTTTGCACAAAAGTTTCTTTCCATGAACTGGAACATCTCCTTGCTCGACTCTCCAAGAACCCTTCATAGAGTCACAGGATGGTTTGGGTTGGAAAGGACCTTAAAGACCATCGAGTTCCAACCCCCTGCCGTGGGCAGGGACGCCTCCCACTAGCCCAGGTTGCTCAAAGCCTCATCCAGCCTGGCCTTGAACCCCTCCAGGGATGGGGCTGCAGCTCCTTTGGGGTTTGCTTTCCATGGAACCCCGTGGGGTGCTGGCCTCGGCACCCACCCTGTGTCCTCCTGCCCAAGCCCCGCAGCCTTCTCTGTCCTTGGGAAATCCTTTAGCAGCATCAGGTCTACCCACAGCCGTGGTTTTTTGATCTTTGATGTCCCTCTTATTGAGCAGAGGAGCATTTAGTTGACATTTCAGCTCTCCACTTGCAGCAGGTTGTAGGGAATACATGGTGTGTAAGTGCTCGGAGCATCTTATGTCTTATTCAGGGCTTAAAAAAAATACCAAAATGGTGAAATGTGATCCCCATGTGCTGCTGCCTGGTAGCTAATCAGCAAATTGTCGTTAAACACAGGGCTGTGCTTGGTTCCTAAGGTCTTGCTTGGAGGGCAGGGTTGGAGGTAGCAGTAAGGGGCAATCATTTGCAATTTGCCTTGACGAGGATAACAAGTCAATGTGGGAGATTACTGACGTTCTCATTTGCTCCCACAACGGCACGTTGCCGGCGTTCCCAAAGGCCAGTGGAGAGCAAGGCGTGGTTTTACTGGGGCTGGGTACCCACGGGAGGCTCTGCCCTGAGGAGCTCACACGCCGCATTGGGTGGAGGAGAGTTAGTTGGTCTGCCACCAACTGCAAGGTCAGAAGTGCCAGTTTGAATTACAAACTTCTCTTTTGCAAGTGCATGATGTTTATCCGTGGCTAAAAGGAGGTGGGGAAGAGCGTTCCTCGGCTTTTGTGCCTGGATGTCCCTAGGCTAAACAAAGTAGGGGAAGTTTGCTGTTGCTGAATGCCTGGTTATCATGTGTTTATCCTAAATTTGGGGCCAGTCCATTTTCTCCGTCATGTGAGGGGACAAGGGAGTTAAAGCCAAATCAATGGCAAGTGTCTGGATAGAGACGGTCTTTCTAACAGCCATAAGAAGATTGCCTTTGATAGGGATTTTGTTATTTAACAGTGGAAGTCATTGTAAGGGAAGATCTCCTATCGCTGTAAAGTTAGCCGCTAGATTAGCTATTCATATATTTTATTGGTAAAAAATATGACAGGGGATTATTGTTTGAGAACTTTGTGGAAAAGAAAAGAGATAAAAGCAGTTTAACTGTCAGTACATTA
This sequence comes from Syrrhaptes paradoxus, assembly GCA_013400615.1. Lineage (NCBI taxonomy): Eukaryota > Metazoa > Chordata > Aves > Pterocliformes > Pteroclidae > Syrrhaptes > Syrrhaptes paradoxus. Next base: position 19,788 of record VZTO01009877.1, read on the forward strand.
AGGCTGTGGTTAGCTCTGCAGAGTGTTACTGGATGGAAGGAGCCCGGCTCTCCGAGGACTATTGTTTTTCATTTTACATCGTCACGGACCGCGCTAGGCGTTGGTGAGAGTAACGAGCCCAGGTAGCTGAAAGAGGAGAAGTTAATGAAAAAAAGAGTTGGTTTGGCCAAAGCGATGGAGGCACCGAGGCACGTCAGCATCGATGCAGGGGCTGAGGACAGCTTGTCCTTGTGTCCATGCAGGGGACATGGCTGCAAAGGAGCTCTTGGCCACGTGAACGCAGATGGTGCACAGCATTTGTGTAGCCTTCCTCGCACGTGCCTCCTGGGGTTTTTCACCTCCATTTTTTTTCCGTTTGTCCATGCTTTTGGCTGCAGACATTCAGAAGTCCTGGACAAATGGCTGCGATAAACATACAAATTGGCTGCACAGCGAGTGTGCACGGAGCACACACAGGGCTCGCCGCAGCAGCCTGCGCTCTGCGTCCATCTGCGCAGCACATGTGCGCCGGGGCTGAGGCACCGAGCTGCCTTCTGGGGTGGGAGATGGAGCCCGGCTGCCCAGCCGCTCCTCTGGAGCAGGTTGAAATGTGACAAGTGATTGTCACATGAGGATGATTTTCTGGAATGGTCCTGGATTAGAGGTGGGGAAGGCTTGAGGATCCTCTGCTTGGCTGCTGGGAGCCTTGGGGAAGGTGGACCACCATGATGGGGAGGTCAGCGGGCTGCAGAAGAAGTCTCCAGGATGGCAGCCCTTCTTTGTGTCTAGCTTGGTTGGAGTGCAAGAGAATGGGAACAGGATTTAGGAGAGCGCTTGGTTTGGGGAGTTGGAGAGGCATGCTTGGGGCCATGCTCTTCAGCAGGACGCTCAGGCTTTGTAGGAGATACACAGATGCGATGTTGAATAGACGCCTTCATCTTTGGGTGAATCCTCACTTGGGTGACAGTCATTGTCACCAGTGGTGTGGGATTATATTCTTTATTTATGGCTTCCTTTCCAAGTAGTCAAACTATTGGGCACCTAAAGCTTTCACTGTTCCTTGTTTAGCGTCTAGCCTTACAGTGGTCCCGTCCGTACACGCTCCTCCTTAGTGTAACTACAAAGCCTGTTGTGTTTCATGGGCTGTGCTGCTTCTAGTTCGCAGGTTTGGACACTTCAATGTCTTGATGGGTCCTGCTTTGCATGCCAAAGTGTTTTCATTAGCACAGCATTCATGCATGTGAGATTGTTGCTAACTGATATAATTAACCAGTGTGTCAAAGGCTATTTGTTTATTGCACATGCGATGGCTTTTCTGGAGCAAGAAACCTTTTCTGCTGACACCGTGCGAATGGGAACACGCTGAACTGGAGGAATAGCCCTGAGGTGGAGGTGGAAGTTATGAGCAATGATTGTACTCAAAAGAAGCAAAAATAATAACAGATTGGAATGGGTTTTGAGTAAAGATGATCCCTGTGTGAAGAAAGGAAGACAAGGAAGAAAGTTTGTCAGATAATTTCCCCCCCCCCAAGTATTATTATATTCTCATATAATGTTATTCAGAAACACAAGTGTCTTCTGTTTGAGGTATTTTGACTGTGAACTCCCTGGGCCTGCTATATATCATGTAACTTTGCCATCATTTTGGACATCTGTGCAGCTTTTAAGAGATCTTTTCAGGAAATTGAGTCATTGAGTCGTTGAGCTCTCTTGAGTAAAATCTTTCTTTTTACTAATTTATAAATAAATATTGCTGGGGTGGTCCTCACAGCAGGACTCAGCAGTTCCTATACGGTGAAGTATGAACCATGGTGTCCACGTATTAAGCCCTAAAATGTGCAGTTTGTAATGAAAAGACAGGGATCGCATTTGTAAAAGTCTGAAGAAGTTTTGAAGGTTGACAGAAGTTTGTGTCCCAACAAGTCTGTGGGCTGCTGCTATGGAGAACCCCAAATATATGGCATGGACAGCTCAGTAAATGTCTAAACTTCTCATCCCCTTGTGTTAGAGGTACCCCAAAATCCCTGATTATTTCAAATTCAGTTGCTTCAGCTTCCATAATTCCCAGTCCCACGGCTCAGCCCCTTCTCATAGCTACTTCTTTGGAAGCAATTAAACCATCAGCATTACTTAACACCATCAAAAGTGACTTTCTTTCTTCCTCCTCTTCCCATTGCCACTTCTTCTCCTTCCTCCAGCCGCTGAAACCACTGCCAACTGATGGTCAAAACCTGGGCTCCATCTTCAACATCTTGTTCTGCAAACGTGCAAACAATTTGTGCCTCCCGTCTCCCTCTTGCCTTGCCCATCCCTCAACAGATGATTGCTCTTTTTCGACAGCCCCGCCTGCTGCAAAGCTGTAAATTCTGTGGCCTGGATTTTCTCAGTCTCTTCCATCTACACCGTCCCGTGTTGACGCTCGATTTTGCCCCTGGCCTTTGACTCCTGGCTGTGCCATCCCTTGAAGCATCTCCGACTCTCAACCGTGCTCTCTCTTAGAGCTTGCACGTCTCTTCGCTGTTCTTTGCTCTGCCTCTTCTCCCTTCTCTATCCTCCAGCCTTCCTTGCCCCTTGATTCGGAAGCACCTCTGTGTCTTCCTCACCCATCGCCTTCGCTGACCTCATCCATCCTGGGTGAATCCTTATGACCCTCACGGCCCCCATGTCTTTGGGCCACAGGGGTTGTCCGTGACACTACACCTCGTAAAAAAAAATCCCATATGTTGCCTATCTGCGCATTCCTCCCCTTGTTAACTTTTCACCTGCTCCCTCTTAGCACTTTGTTGTTGTCTTTGGCTTATCTCGCGCGGTAATCTCTTCAGGGCACAGTGGTCTGTGTGTTCCTATAATTCGTACCGTGCCTGGTGCACTGCAGCCTTTCTGCTGGCGGGTACATGGGAACGTTTCTCATGCAAACAACTAATAGCTAGGAAGGGAGTTAAAAAATTAGAAAGGACTCCAAACCCATGTCACATATTCTCTCGCAAGGAATGGGGAAAAAAATTGTTTATTCTGGCCCCAAATTTTAATCACCCAAGGGCTGTTAAGATAAAAATAGTCAGTTCTGCCTTCTGTTTATGGTATACTTGGTTGAGTGCAAGCCAATTTTGAAGCTGAACATACTGTCTGCTATTTTTGCTTGATTTTAGATTCCACATTTTAAATAGTTTCTTTAACAAGAAGCATATTTTCACTGATACAAACTTAGCTTGAGGAGAAGCATCCTGAAGTTCCAGCCATATTGAAGATCAGTGAAATGTAGTAAACTCTGGTTTTAAGGGTTTTGTTTTCTCCAAGAGCTGAAATGAAGAGTGTGTTCTGGCAACAAGTGCTGGCACGTTGTTCATTAAAAGCTCTCTTCCGAGCCTTGGTTCCCACACACATGTGCCCTCATTCTTCGGCGGAGCTTCCAGGCAAGGGCATTGGCAGTGCTCTAGTCTGATCTTCAGCCATACAATTTGTCTTAATTGTCTACTAGCATCTAGGCAAGACTTAGCTCACGGGTGGCCACAGCAAGGGGCCACATGCAAACCGATGAGCTTCTTAATGTGGCCTGCCCGGCAATCGGATGATTTAATTATCTGTGCCCGTCGTAGGCTGCCTGGCTGCTCCCCATCCCGCCTGCCCTCAGGCACGGCGGGCTTAACCACATGCAGCCATGGGGGCAGCTGCATTTGATCTTCCTCGCCAACGCGAGGGTCCGGCCCTGACAACAGCCTCTCTGTTCGGTGCTTTCTTTCCCCTTCTTTCTTTTTTTCCGCTTCGTTTGGCACCGTGCCCCCAGCGTCATTTGTGTGGAAGGGAGGATGGGAGAGTTGGATGGCAAAAACTTACAACATGGAGTTGGGTGTTGACAATCCCAATGATTAATTGATCCTCTGAGGATCCAAGATGATTTGCTGAAGCATCAATAATAGAAATCCTGTCATTATACACTATTTACTTGGTCTTTCTGTGGGAAGACATCCTGTCTCACTGTGCGTCTGCATCGCACGTCTCGCACGGGGCCAGCCTGCCATTCCTGGGGCACGAAGGACCGGGCTGTCACCCCAGACCTTCTTCCATCACACGGCGCTCTCGTTCATGTGCTGCAGGAAAATCGAGCATGTCCAGTGCACTGATTATTTTCAAAAGTTGGCTCGGCAAAGCCCTTCGCTCTTGATTCTTCTGGAAAATAACTCAATCCCCTCTAACTACCGTGGAGCCCTGAGGTTGGGCTGGTTGGGACGTGGAAGGCAGAAGGGCCACGGTCCACTGCCTGGGACATTTCACTGCTGAAAAGTGTCTCCTGCTCCTGCTGCGTGTCAAGTAAGGGCAGGAGACGGTGTGAGAGAAGCAGTAGGATGAGGATGACCTTGTGCCCGGGGCACCGATCAGGGATGTCTCCGAGGATGACCTCTTGCCATCCTAATCTCTTCTTATCTGCCCAGGTTGACATGCAGCTGCTCCCTGTCTCACTCTTACCCATGAAGTTGGCTCTACTACCTGTTAGCAAGGAAAGGAAAGTAGGTGACACCTGGGCAGGACAGTGCTGATCTGCACTGCGTCAGAGCTTTCCCCCGCGTTGCGCTCGTCTGCCTGGGCAAGCTGAAAAGAGGAGAACTCTTTCCGTTGGTTGGTGTTGGTATGTTGAAGTGCCTGTCTTGCTCTCGTGCCAGGACATGTCTGCCCAAGTGCGTGAAGAGTATTTGTGTGCTGCTCCTTAAATGTGCTGACGACACTGTCAGATGGGGCCTGCAGGAGAGATGGGGAGGGACTCTTGATGGGGGGGTGGGGGAATGGGATGAGGGGTAACAGTTTTAAGCTGAAAGAGAGTAGATTGAGATGAGATATTAGGAAGAAATATTTTCCTGTGAGGGGGTGAGACACTGGCTCAGGTTGCCCAGAGAAGCTGTGGATGCCCCATCCCTGGAGGGGTTCAAGGCCAGGCTGGATGAGGCTTTGGGCAGCCTGGGCTAGTGGGAGGTGTCCCTGCCCATGGCAGGGGATGGGACTGGATGGGCTTTAAGGTCCCTTCCAACCCAAACTATGCTATGATTCTATGATATCGATAATACTCTTCATGCGAGCATCTCAAAGGGTTTGGGGAACCTTGAATAATCCTTCCAACTTCTAGTCTCTACCACGACTGGGGTCTTACCACCCTCCTGACTCTCCGACTCTCCAGACACATGATTTCAATATCACAGATGCTTTAGGAATGTTGGGAGGAGGAGAAGTGGCCAGGGTGGGTCTGACAGCACCATGCACAACCCTCGTGAGGTTGAGCACGCTTCCACGTCTCTACGCCAAGGCAGAATTTTACCCAGGGATATGGTGGTATTTTTCATCTGTACTAAGTGTAAGGAAGTCAAATATTTTCACGTGGTGTTAAGTGTCTAATGCTGGGCCAAGAAAGACTGTCCTTTGGGTAGTTAATACGTCTCAGATGTGCTGGTAGAATATAAAGTCTTAAACATTATTAATGCTTTAGCAGACACCTTAGGAAGCATTCATACTCCTCACTGCGTTTTCCTTTCATGCACAATGATGTCTGGGGTGAAAGTATTTCACGGAGTTAGGCAAAGAGCATCAAAAGGGCTCGGTTCTGCCAGGCACCAAGAATATTTTATTCTTTCACTGGGTGGATCGAGTTCAGCTCTAGGATCCTGCTCGCTGGGTTGTTTTGATGGGTTTCACTTTCTGAAAATACTGAGAAGAGTTGATGTTGAGTTGTCACCAGGTTGGGGGATGCTCTGCCAGTTCTCCTGCACCCGCCCGTTACATACCTCTGCAAATCCTCTTTGCAAAGATCTCTGGGCACCAGCCGAGCCCGTGCGTGGGGAGAAGGTGGCTTCATGCTCCCAGGGCATTTTGGCCACAACTTGGGTCCCAGCTGCGGTCCCTGCAGCCACCTCCACCACAGCTCCAGAATCGCTCCGCTGCATGGCGTGCGAGGCACGAGCAAACCTGCGATGGTGAGGTAGGGTGGCAGGATGGGACAGCTGATTTTAATTATTTTATATATAAATAACTTTCAGATAGTTTGCAAGTTTGGCAATAGCTGCCAGCGTAGCAATGTGACCTTGTTACTCTTACCCCATTCCTCTGGGTGTTTGTCTCGCTCACTTGTTTTTCCGTATCTTAAATTAGATTGCAAATGGTCAGGGAAGGGGCTGGGGCCGCCTCTGCCCCTGCCCAGCCCTGTGGGGTCCTGCCACAGCAATAACAAATAGCGATAAAACATGGGTTTGGGATCTGTCACGTCCGCGAGGGGATGAAAGCCCGAATGTTGTGGTTTTTCCCCGGGCGGTGCGGTCGGTCCCCGTCATCCGGCTCTCCGTGGTTGGCCTCGCCGCCCAACACAAGGCTCTTTGCTGGCAGGCAGGGCACAAAGCCGGCATCCCCCAGCCTGCCTCCGAGGGGGGACGGAGGGACGGGACGAGAAGGGGAGACACGGGTATCCTGGATTTTAGCACTTTGGGGAGTTTATTAGTGTTGACAGTGTGTGAACTTGACATCCTTTGTAATAATGCAGTTTTAAAATCTGCATTATTCATGCGCGCTTTTTTGAATACAGGCCCGCTGTGTAAGTTCGGGAGGAAAATTAATTAAATAAATGTCAGTATCCTTGAAGAGCACGTGAGATTTCACATTGCGGGATAACAGCTCCGGCTGCTTAACCACCAAGGGGAGTAAAGGGTGGGAAGAGGAAGGTTTGCCCTTAGGTGTATAGCCTCTCACTCACCCTTTATTGAATTCCTGATGAAATCAAAAAGATGCAAGAATAATGAGTCGAGCCGCACAGATCAGTAATATTTCATATTTTGGTTAATAATTGTACTTTTGTTCTCATGCTCTTTATTTATGGCACAAATAAATATGAACTGGATGGGTCTGAATGAATCCATCACGGGAAACACCCTTTTAGTCTTAGGTTAACGTTTAAAATTAAACCGTAGAGCAGATGGCTAAGGATGCTCGGGCTGGATCAACCAGACAACTGCACCGGCAGATTGAAATGTCATTACACCCATGAACGTTATTTGCAAGAGTAACCCATCGTTATAAAAGTTGTGTTTCTTCTGAAGTGCACAGCAAAGCCAAGGTACGATGGGACAAATAATGCCAGGAGGGCTGAATACAAAAAGGAAATAATTTTTTTTTTTTTTTTTAAGTGAAACGTGTAGATGTTTTTTGGGAGGAGGCCTTGCCTTTAGTTCTATAGCTGGAGGCTGCACCCTCCCAGGCTGGGAGTGATGGGAGGACTGGCTGGGGACACTTCTCCTACAGTGTCACCCAAGCTGGAGAGATTAAAGAGTAGTTATTGCAAAAGAAAATGCTTTGTAGTTAAAAAGTATGCAAAGGCATAAAAAACCTGTTTGTGAGGTCAAATTAACACTTTATTACGATGACTCTAGTTGTTTTCAAAAGTCCTTGTGGAAGGACAGCGTCCATCCCTGGGATGGAGATCACCAAGCTCACGGTCCAAGCACTCGACTCTCTTGGTTCTTGGTGTTCATGTTATTCTCCAAATTATGGAGGAGCCGCCTTTAGTCCGTCTCTGCGGGACCTTCAAAGTACAGCGTGCTTGTGTTAAATGGGAGAAGCTTTTCTTCCAAAGCAAAGCCCCGAAGAACTCGTGTCGGCGCTGGCGCGAGGACCGGGAGCTGCTCTGCAGGTGGGTGCAGCGGGTGGCTCAGAGGGTCCGTGGTGTAAAATAAAATGGAAAAAAAAGGGAATTGGGAGTACCGCGGGGATTTTGCGCAGGTCTACGCTGCGTGTGCTCACTCACAGAGTCAAGTGTACGTAGAGTCCTCGCAGCACTCCAGTGATTTTGAATTGCTCGACATCGTCGGAGCGCTCCAATCTCGGGCTCTTTGAAACTCAAGAGCCTCGGCGGTATCTGAAGCACAGCTTCATTTTAAAACCAAGGCAAACAGCATCCTCGTCTCCCGGTTTCAAACACCAGGCTGTGTTGTTACACACACCCGGGCACACAGTTTGTACATGGGGAGGGGGGCGAGGGAGGACTCGAAGCCCTGAATTATCTTTCCCACTAACGCTGAGAAGCAAAAAAAAAATAAGATTGCAGCCCATGAATGTCCCCTCGTTGAGAAAGGAGAGTTTAGAAATAGCCCCCAGGATAAAGGAGGGCATTTATCCCCACGATTGTTTGGCAGAAAAAGCGATTTACATAGTCTGCTGATGGTCAATCGGGAACATGCTGCAAGGGGCCTGCTGGTTGTCTCGGCCGGAGCTGACGGTTTTACTGGTCGAGTTTTGTTTCAACTTAATGAAGTAAGTACTTTGCCTGCGTCCCGGCGCTGACGGGGGAAGGTTTGTAAACTCCTCGCCTTTGTTGGGGTGACTGAAGTATTTTTTTCTTCCTTTTAACCAGCCATTTTTGTTTCTTCTCGAATTCGTTGCCATAGACAAAGGGTACGTTTACTGTTAAAAAAAAAGAAAAAAAAAGAAAAAAAAAAAAGAAGGCTGTAAACCTGGTTTGCATCTTGAGTCCTGAAAAGACCATTTTTTACGCAGGGGAAGAGGAGAGCCTTAGAAAAGGCCGGAGGCAGGGACGGAGGGTGAGGGGGTGGGAGCTGGAGATTTACGGCCCCTTGAAGGCGAGTTTTTCTGCCGAGCATCCTGCCCGGGCGCTGTGGCTGGACCGGGGCTGGGACCTGCACCTCCTGGAGAACCCAGATACAGCGGGGACAAAGCGCAGGTCCCTCCGTGTCCACCCCATTTCTCACAACGGCGCGGTTTCAGAGCCGACGACCTGGACGTCCCAGTGTCAATGAAATTACACCCACCTCAGCCAACGCGGATGTTGAGTATGAAATCATCACCCGACCTGAGGTTTTTGAGGTTGTGTGTTGTTGTTTTTTTTTTCTTGATGTGGAAACGGCTGTCGCTGTTTGATATCAGCCTACTTTGGAGCACAACAAGCCTGCCCGGGCTCAAAGAGAGGAGCGCATCCTGCCCGAATCCTGCCCAGCAATACAATAACAATTGAAGATATTTAAAAATGTATGTATCTTCCATCTTTCCCATATGGGCTCCTTAGGCAACATGACCTTATGTGGCCATTATCTGACCTCTCTTACACTTGGATTACTTGGTACAAAGCAAATTTATGGTTGTTTATTCTCTCCTCCTATCAGCTATTAGTGCCTAATCATATGGTCTATCGATCAAGTGATTAATCGCCTGCCTAAAGAGGCAGCAGGTCCCGGGGAATGCTGCACTGCACCAGCCTGAACTTCAACCTCTTATACAAACCGGCAGAGTAAAGGCATTAGTCACTGCCTGAAGCTCGGCGTTGGTATGCCGCGGGAACGCCGGGAGGTAGAGCCCCCCAGCTTTCTTCAGCAGCCGACTTTGTATTTCCCTTTCTTAATGGATCCAACTCCACCTAGCTGAGCGGGCATCCAGTTGTAAATGGGATGATTTCCAATGCGTCCTATAAATAATGATCAAAGAGGAAAATATGTGGGCCTTATTACACCAGTGCCCGCTAGTGCTGCTATAATTAAGGGTCTGTCAGCATTTCTATTATAAACTCTTATTTTCAAGGGTTTATAACTCGGCCGTAAAATTTTGCTCTGGCTGAGACTTGGCAGAAAATGTCTCAGCGTGTGACCAGTTTTTCTTGTTACCAAATTGTTAAAAAACTAGCGATCCGCCCCGGCTTAGTTATAACAATATCTGTGCACCTTTGTGTTTCAGAAACACTTGTACGTCTTAAACAAGCAGCTTACTATTAAAATGAAATTAACATTCAAAAATCAAAGTGTGCACCGAGCCCCTCTGCTCTTTATTTTAGCCAACCTTAGAAATGAAGGCGTCGTTCCCTTCTGCGTGTTGGTGAGTTGATGACACCCACACCGTTGTCACCAGAGGAACGTGCCATGGCCAACGTCTTGCAAGGGTCTTCCAGTGGTGTGGGGCTTGCGCTCGGTCCTTGCCCTCCTGGCTTTGCTGGTTGCCTGGTTGGTATGTGTTCAAAGCACGAATTGTTAAAACCAGTGGGTTGGTTTCAGCTGTCAACGATTCTGTATAAATCCAGAGTAACTGGACATCGGTGGCCGCTATGTGGATTTATTCATCTCTCCATGATCCGAGCACATTAACTCCTGCTAATGAGACTTATGGCTTTGTCGAAGGGGGGAATCTAGAGTTCATTTTGAAGGAAACTGAGGGGATTTCACTCTAAAAACACATATTAAATTTTAAAAACATCAGGTTGCCATACCTGTGCCTCTCTGGTTTCAATGGGAGTATGTTCCATTTCCAGAAACGTGTCCTTGATGTGTTAGCAAAGGACAGCAAGTTGGCTCAAAAAGATGCAGCCGCTTAAAAACATTGATTCTCCCGGGACAACACGCCAAAATGCAAAAATAAATTAAACATAAGCAGATGCTGTGCCTCCTTTCCATTTTTGGCTAGCACATCCCATTATGGGACTACTAGTGGGACGACTGAGAATGACTGACATTTACTCAAACTCAAGGCCTTATTGGACTGCCCTGGCAGAAGGGATAAATATTCAGGTTTATGCTCGTATTAAATCTGAATGTTTCGCTGACTTGTTAAGGCATGCATTGCATCAATATAATTTTTTATTCTGTGCCAGTTTTATACCATTTCTCTTTTTTAAAAAGGACCCGATCGAGTTTATTAACATCGACTTGGATTTTCAAAGGAGCACGAGGGAAGTAGGGACCCAGCTCCTATTGAAAATCCCAACCTCAAAAACAAAAAAAACCTAAACCAACCCCAGAGTTCCTACCCTGGCAGGGATCCCACAGCTAAGCTCTTTCCATTTCCAGAAAAATCATTGAGCTGAGGCTAAGAACGCTCATCTGGTGCCTGTCGAGTGTATTGTCTGAATATAAACACAATGATTCTGGAGCAGGGAAAGAGCCCGCGACTTAAATGGATTTACACTGGCTAAGAACCTGGCCTTCTACACGCGACTTCTGACATTCTTGAAAGTAAACATTGAGCTGAACTATTCGGTGATTTAAATGGTGGGTTGAGATGCGTGTGGTTACCAGGCAGTTGCTCTTACGGTGAGTCTCCCAGAGTTTGATGGTTTCCTTAAGGTTCCAGGTACCCGGAGATGTTCATGTGCATCTCAGCTGTAATTAAAAAAAAAAAAAAAGCAGAAGAAAAAAGAGAAAATCTCAAGTTTCTGACTCTTGAGAAGAGCATGAAAATGTTCCTTGTCTGCACTTTTAATGGATCGGAAAGCAGAAGGCAAAGAGAAAAAAAGAAGTTTGAAAATGCCATGATTTTTGAGATGTGACATATGCTTTTCCTGTGCTCCGGCTTGGCAGGAGGACTCGCGTGGTGGATGCCGCCCCGCCAGAAAGCAGGTGCAGGAGCCCAAACGGGCTGCGCTTCCTCGGTTTCAGTGGAGTCAGATCCATCCCGGCGCTTTTCCGTAACTCCTGTGCCTCGTCGTGCAGCAGATTGCTGCAGGTTGGTTGCAGGAGATATAATACGTAGTTGTGTGAGTGCCCTAAAATTATCGTGTTGCTCGAACGTCAGTTCAGATGAGAGCCCTGAGGCTACTGAAGGACTAACGCTCTTCTCCTGCGTTGACAAGTCGTACGTACGGTTGCGTGTGGTAGAGCTGCAGGAGGGCCAAAAAATCCTGCAAAAGAAACAAACACATCTGCTGGGCAACCCAAAGCGCTCACTTTTACGTGTTGCGGGCCAAAAAGTGTGGGCGAGCAGTTTCCAGGATGATGGTGGTGGCCTGGGTGCTTCTCCAGCCTGGCTCAGCTTGACGTTGGATGGGAACATGGGTTCCCAGGGGACCCTGAACGGGCTGCACCGGCCACCCTGGGGCTGTTTCTTCTCCAGCCTGGGGTTCGGCTGACATGGCAGCATGTGTGCCCCCATAGAACCACAGAATGGGTTGGGTTGGAAGGGACCTCAGAGATCATTGAGTTCCAACCCACCTTCCATAGGCAGGGACACCTCCCACTAGCCCAGGTTGCCCAAAGCCTCATCCAGCCTGGCCTTGAACCCCTCCAGGGATGGGGCATCCACAGCTTCTCTGGGCAACAACCCTTCAACAGGCTGTCCCCGAGCTGGAGGGGCTCCATGGTGATGGTCCTTGAAGCCTTTGGTCCCTTCCCTCCAGGTCTTTGGAAGGGATGCGAAAGTTTGGGCTCTTCTTGCACCTACGTAGTGTCACCAAGAGCCACTCCTGCTCGAGGACAAAGCAGGATGTCTTCTTTGGCCCCTTCCTCCCCTCTGAGAGTGTTACTTATTTAACTTCAAATGGGGGAAGGCTCTTCTGCGCCACACATTTTTGGGCTGCCCGGCGGAGAAGAGCGAACGTCCTTATCCATGTGGGCTTGTGCAAACAGAGCTCCCAGGGCAGAGGCTCAGCGGGTGCAAATTGCTCTTGCAAAGTCGTGGGGGGAGTTTTGTGGATTTATACCAGACCGGGAATTCCACCCCCTCCCTCCC